>JAFEMH010005099.1:0-72500 GCA_022495995.1 Adenophora triphylla var. japonica
AATATGAGTCGTTTTTACCAAACACCCGAAAACATTTTATACACCTTTTCTCCGTAGAAAATATTTTCCTCCGTAAAATATTTTACGCTCTACCTCCGTAAAACATTTTACTGAGGAAAACATTTTACGTAAAAGCATTTTCCAGAAAACGTTTTCCGGAAAACATTTTACGTCGAAACATAACGGAGCCCTTAATATACCTAAAATCCACACCTTCAAATTAAATTAGTACATCTTTCATTCATAAGCAACTTTTGAAAAAAAAATATTTTTGATCAAAAATAAATTTGATTTTTTTAAAAATTAGGGATAGAGAAAATATCAATTATTAATAATTAATGATTAGAATGAAAGGATATATCATTAAATTTACATTCAATTGAATTACATAATCAAAGTGTGATGCAAAATAGGATAACTTGAGAAAGGGGTTCAGTAACGACAAAGGTCATGCCATCACAATTGAGTATGTGGTTTCAAATCCAGCAATATTTTGTAGCTCTCTCTATTTATTTTGATTGTCCTCTTCCAAAACAAAACTAAGTTGGACATTGAGGCCTTGTCTGTAAAAAGTTGGTACAGGAAAAAAAATATAAAGTCAAGTGGAGTATTTATTGAAGGTTTCATCAGCATGATTAGTCTTTTGTTGCATAGTAGGATTAAGATTTTTGTAGCTTTTACACATGGGCTTTTGTACCATTTTTGGCAGTATTTTGGTGCTTCAAATTCTCAAGTCTTTTTTTTTTCTTTTTTGCTGGTGTTCTGCTTCTGCATATTTTTATTCCAGTAGAAAGATAATTGGTTGAGCTAAAGAGGAAAATGTAAGTCGACAACCCTACAGTAAACTGATTAGAAAAATGAAAAAGGAAACACTTAGAGAATGAAACCGATGACTTAGATTCTAGCTTAAACGTGCTTGCTTTAAATCATGGGAAAATAATGCAATTTTGAACACTGCACTTTACTTTAAATCATGGGAAAATCCATCTTGCGTCATTTATCTATAAATTTATATGCTATAAATATTGAATTTTGTTTCATTCAAGCTGCAGGAGGTGGCTTCTAAGCTGGTTTCACAAGATAAGAATGTGTCCGACTTAGTGACTAAAGATCAGGTAAAGAATCCCTACTTAACTTTTCTGATTTTTACTTTTCATTTCCATTTTATTACATGATATAATTTATTTTATGTAGGATGATGGAGTTGAAATCATTGGAGATAACTGTTCAACATCATGTGAGCAGATCACTCCTATGAAGCGTACATTGGATGATGCTCTTAATAGCCAGGATGAGCAACTTTCGGCTACAAAGATGTTTGAAAGAGATCAAGAAAGAGAAATTGGAAAAGTAGTAAAAGGAGAGATGCAGTTGAGGAATATTATTTTGTTTTATGATATTAAAGTTGATGAATTATAGTTCTTTATGATTGATGATGCAGTTAAGGATCCATGTTTTGTTTAATTATGCTTAAGAACCAAGATTATGTGTTCGATTCTGACAACCTACGGTGGTTGTCTTTTTCTTTCCAGTCTCACATTATTGTGGTTAGTGATAGGTTCGATGCTCTTAATTAATTTTTTTAAAAAAAACCTCAAAAACTTTAATTAATCACCTATGTTAATGATTCTATAATGGACATCATTGAGCAGTTATGGCTGTCCATTGGAAGGTTCCTAAACGAATCCCCGTTGCTTAATCCCTGAGAGAGTAGCTAAAAGGGCACATCAAACACCGAAGTAGGAGAGGTATACTTTATTGAAGACAGCCTAATACCTTCTGCACCAAAATTGTATTATCTTTCATTGTAGATCTCGAAACGACGAACCGATTTTTTTGTATGAGACTAGACTCATAGATCTTTCCAACGACTTACTTATTCGCCATCTGGAACCTTCTAGATCATAACAGTTTATTCCTCAAAGCTCACTGAAATTCTGATTCTGCAGAATTTTAAAATCAGCTTCAATGAATCCCGTGTTCTTGACTCTGGCCCTGCCTTTCGATGAATTCGTCGCCATGGAGTGCTCCTGTGCTTAAACCTGCACAATCAAGATCATAGTTTTACAAAGTTTTACTCCATAACGTACTGCCCAATTATTACTAAGAATATTAAGAATCTTATGTTGAAGATTTTAATTTGCTGGAAAACTCTTGCCCAGATGTTGATGATCAAGTTTCTGTTCTAAAAGGAATGTAAAAGCAGAAAGGATTTGAGTGTGAATGTGGGTCCCATCAAATAAAACATTCACATTTTGGGGTTGTCCTATTTCGAGTGGGAAACCCAAAATGGCAAAATGTCCTAATTCGAGTGGGAAACCCAAAATGGCAAAATGTCCTAATTCGAGTGAGCCGGAGAGAGTATATCACTTGCTAGGAAATATCTGAACTTTTCATATGTATGCTGTTAATATGCTTCCAAAGGGTTTTAAAATGTTCAAAATAATTTTCTCTGAGGTTCGTAGATATTTGAAAGATTGATTTGGTTGTTAATATGCTGCAGAATCATATGTCGACGCGGCTTCCTTTTCTGCGCTGTTGTTTGGCATGTATTTGTGCACCTCCAATGCCCATTCAGTTGACAAACCAATCCCTTGAACACTTTTCCCCTGAGTGGATTGCAACTTGCTACTGTTTGAACCCTTGAGTTCATGCCTCAAATCATTTTGGATTAAGTTGTTTTGGATTAACTTGCAAAGTTAAAGACGGATGAACCCTGACCTGTGTTTCACCTGAAATCATTGCTATGATTTTTTTTACTTACTGTATTGCTATTGGTATGAATCAATCAGACTCAGATTGTTATTTTTTAGGGAATCCCTTTTTGAGGAAATCAATCATACTCGAAAGGTGGAGGACGTTGCTAACTCAATTTGGGACGAAAGAGAATGAATTATAATTTAGCACTGTGTCCACTTACATGTTCTGCACATTGCGAACTATACGAGGATTTGGAGTCCTAACTATACAATTAGGTGATTTTGTTTCCTAATACAAATATACTACCAAATATACATGATTAGAATATAGATATCAAAACTAAGTAGGAAACTTCAAGACAGCAGTCAACGGATGAGGAGCACCCCTGGAGATACATGAGGCGTGCGCCTGACATATTCCGAGGCTGGCGCCTCAATTGTGTTTGGAGGAGAATCATCCTTGATATTAGCCACTAATCCCCGTACTAATTATCCTGGATATGAGGCGTTATTCTTAATCCCCTCCATAATCTACGATTGAATTATTACGTTTCTCCCTATCATGCCCCGTTTATTGCTGTTAAATAGAAGAAGGGATCAGAAATTTCTTCCATACACAAATTAAAAGAATAAACAAACTCATTCCCTGCTTCTCCTCTGCTCAGACTATTGTTCATAAGGTAAGTTCTTCATCTCATTCATCGATTTCTTCTTCTATTGTTTTCTTCCGTATAACTCAAACTTAGGATCTCTCTTTTCTCCTACACCTATTGTGATTTAAATTGCCTTTGGTTGGTTGCAATTAAAATTTTATTTGAATTGCCTTTGGTTGATTGCATACCAACTGTTTGATGAAATGACCATGAGAAGAAGTTAATTGTTAATCTATAATTTTCAATGAGTTTTCTGTATAACATTACGACAAACACACTGCAACAAGGTTTGCAAGTTAACGAAAATCAGATGCATTAGTTTAACGCAGTGGACATATAATAGCATAAATGGAACTCTGCACTAGGTTCATTAGTCATGAAACATGATTAATGAGGAATCGGAGGTAAAATCATAGACTGAAAATGTCATTCCATAGAATTTAGAAGGTGTAGGAATGTGGATATCAGTTGCATTAGCAAGTTCTGAAATATTACCTCCTCAGGAAGACCACTCCACCCACCAATTCCCGTCCCAGCAACGTTAGACAATAGGTTTGAAGATGCCATGGGGCTGGGACTTCTATGCCGCAGTCTATCAAGTTCATTTGTAAGGTTAAACCCGTTTAAATTGCACCAAGGAGAAATGGCTGGATAACAAACAGAATTATTTATTTATGTATTTTAAAAAAGGGACAATCTTCTAGGGAGCCACTGAAGTAGGAGAGGTATACTCTTTATTGAAACCGATAGAGTAGCTAAAAGGGCACATCAAACACTGAAGTAGGAGAGGTATACTCTTTATTGAAGACAGCTAATACCTTCTGTACCAAAATTGTATTATCTTTCATTGTAGATCTCGAAACGACGAACCGATTTTTTTGTATGAGACTAGACTCATAGATCTTTCCAACGACTACTTATTCGCCATCTGGAACCTTCTAGATCATAACAGTTTATTCCTCAAAGCTCACTGAAATTCTGATTCTGCAGAATTTTAAAATCAGCTTCAATGAATCTGTGTTCTTGACTTATGCCTTTTCGACTTCTCTTGCTGAATTCCTGCATGAGTGCTCCTGCTGTTAAACCTGCACAATCAAGATCATAGTTTTACAAAGTTTTACTCCATAACGTACTGCCCAATTATTACTAAGAATATTAAGAATCTTATGTTGAAGATTTTAATTTGCTGGAAAACTCTTGCCCAGATGTTGATGATCAAGTTTCTGTTCTAAAAGGAATGTAAAAGCAGAAAGGATTTGAGTGTGAATGTGGGTCCCATCAAATAAAACATTCACATTTTGGGGTTGTCCTATTTCGAGTGGGAAACCCAAAATGGCAAAATGTCCTAATTCGAGTGAGCCGGAGAGAGTATATCACTTGCTAGGAAATATCTGAACTTTTCATATGTATGCTGTTAATATGCTTCCAAAGGGTTTTAAAATGTTCAAAATAATTTTCTCTGAGGTTCGTAGATATTTGAAAGATTGATTTGGTTGTTATGTAGAGAATATGTCTGCTTTAATTTGTTGTTTAGAGACGTAGTTACTTAGACAAACCAAAATGGCCTTTTACATACATCCAGAAATCAAGTGATTGCGGATTAGTAAACCAAAATGGTACCATAGTTGTGGCAGTTAGATTCAACCTGACCAAATGGATGAAATGATCTGGAATCGCCATCGAGATTTGAGGGTCCTAAAGTTGATTCCTCCTCATTAGTGCAATACAAAAGCCACCAAGAAGCCACTATTGGCACCAAAAGAGGACAATATATTTATAGGCAGGCATCTATCTCAGAATATTCACCAACAATTGGCAAAGAAAAATACAAAAAGCACTATTTTGCCTTCCGAAACTGAAAACGTGATTCGCCTTTTCAAAGGCAGCAAGAAAATAAATGATTTTACCAAGACAAGTCACTGCATCAATAGCTACCAACATTTCTCACAGCTTTTCGTGCAATTCTCATATCACCACAAAGAATAAATGGAACTCTGTGGACCTATAATAGCATAAATGGAACTCAATAATTGGCACGAAAGTGGAGTGACGGGATGTTTTGATTTAGTCAACTTGCTGTCGAAATTTGCTTCTACTATTATTGAAACTCGTGTGTTCTTTTGTATTAAGTAAAATTTTTATGTTTCTAAATGACTGTTTTGGTTTCTGCAAATTTAGGACTTTTACGCTTGCATGCTTGATGTGAGAGCGAGAGCATACTTTCGTATGGTGCATTTAACAAACATGATTACTTACATCTGCTAAATATTTCTTCAACACTCCTCCCTGCCCTCTATTCCCATGTGTGTACTTACAAGAGAAAAAATCTCCTTTTTACACTTATATTAAACCATGCATGTGCAAATACTTAGGTTCGCCAAATGGCTGACAAATCAATATTTATCAAATGATAATTATCCCCACTTCTGGAAATCTTAAAGACAAATTATGTTTCACTCACTTTTTAAATTCCAATTATCAGCTGCCATCTATCCATATTTATCTTCTTCATTCAGTCTATTTATACAAGCTCTTATAAATTAATCAATAAACACAAGTTAGAACTTCAGCCGTTAGTGATTGATGATAGTAAGCAAATATATTGGAATGGATCCCTTGCATTTCACCAACATGTTTATGGATATTGAATTTAATACTTTGTGTATTGTTTTTAGAACTACAATGAACAAAGAATTTGGTAAAAAGCAACAGAAGAGTGAAGAGATGGACAAGCATCCAGGAATCTCAGTTGGTAATCAAAGAGTCACATTGTCTGACATTACTAATCGTAAGTTTTCTAAATTGTGGCCAGCTACCTTTTTATCACACATATTCTTTTTGTTCAATAACCTTGATTGTCTATTGAAGTATAATCATTCCATTCACTATATTTTATCCACAGGTGGAACTCAACATATGACGCCGACAGTTCCTACGAGTAACATTTTTAACAGTAATAATATAAAACACTTATATGAGTTATGACAAGAGAACAGTAAAATATTTTTAATTGTGTATTGTGTGATATCATAATTAGTTATTTTTTATTATCTATCAGGTGTTACTAGCACTCCGACCGGTAGTAATTTAATACGACCGATGTTTCCTGCATATAATCTTACAAATTGTAAGAATATTTATTGTACATCTTCAAATACTTTATATTATAAATTTTTTTATAGCATTACTAATCATCCTTTTTTTTTTAATCGTAGCTACCACTCAAATAGGTACTAATCCAACAAGCTTAGAATTTAGAAGTCGTGGTCGGCCGATTGGTCAAAGCATAGGGGTTTTACAATCTCTCAAAAGAAGATTGGATATTGACTACTCTAATTCTGGAAATCGACAACAACGAACTGAAAACATTTCTACATTCGTTGATGAGAATTTGAGTCAGACATCAGGCCCAAAAAGCTTGGAATTGAGAAAGCGGGGTAGGCCAATTAGCCATAGTACTGGAGTTTTGAATTCCCTCAACAAATGCATGAATGTTGAGCACTTGAATTTTGAGATTCAAAATCAAGTAAATAAGAATGCCTCAATTAATCACATGGATACAGGTACAAATATAATATTTAAAATGACAATTTTTCACTATTTTAAATGGTTTTTGAAACTTTCCGTACTTATTATGTTATGAAATTATCATCTTATTATGTTATCACATATCTCACAATTTTTTTTTCAAGATTCCGTGCGAGATCCAGATTTGGTTAGAATTGAATCACAAAATGATTTGCCAACAAATAAAAAAGAGAAGACGAAAGCATCACAAGGTAGTACTTGATTTTAATATTTGCGTTTTTATGTGATTTCGAATTTCATCATCCAAATTCACTTTTTTTATTTGCTTCCCCCCCTATTAGATTACTTATCTAATTATTTCAACCTTTTTATTTTATTCTCAGGTAGAAGTCAATTAATGATGCCACGAAGTACTATGAGTACCATTATAAGTAGTAAGAGTATTAATATTTTTTTAAATTGTTTGGATAATTTTGAGATTTATACACATATACTCCTTCCGTCCCATTTCAATTGCTTTTTCTTTATTGCAGCTACCATGCCTAATTGGACTACTCCAACAAGCTTTGAAGTTAATAGACGTGCCAGGCCAATTAGTCAGAATAATAGGGTCTTGCACTCTCTTAGCGGGAACACGAATACTCATCACTTAAATTCAGAAGTTCAACATCAAACAAATGAAAGCAATAACCCAGTTAATTGCATGGATACAGGTAGTTAACATCAATCAAAATGACACATTGCCACTATTTTACATGTTTTTTTAAAGCTTCTATTATTTATTATTTTAAAATTTTTATCATCATATCATGGTATAACATATCTCAATATTTATTTTTAGATTCATTGATGGTTGAATCACAAAATCGCTTGCCAACAAATGAAGAATATAAGGCGACAACATCACGAGTTAATAACAATGCCTCAATTAATCACATGGATACAGGTACATATATAATATTTAAAATGACAATTTTTCACTATTTTAAATGGTTTTTGAAACTTTTCGTACTTATTATGTTATGTAATTATCATCTTATTATGTTATCACATATCTCACAATTTTTTTTTCAAGATTCCGTGCGAGTACCAGATTTGGTTCGAATTGAATCACAAAATGATTTGCCAACAAATAAAAAAGATAAGACGAAAGCATCACGAGGTTGTACTTTATTTTAATATTTGCGTTTTTATGTAATTTCGAATTTCATCATCCAAATTCACTTTTTTTATTTGCTTCCCGCCCCCCCTTATTAGATTACTTATCTAATTATTTCAACCTTTTCATTTTATTCTCAGGTAGAAGTCAATTAATGACGTCACGAAGTACTATGAGTACCATTATGAGTAGTAAGAGTATTAATATTTTTTTAAATTGTTTGGATAATTTTGAGATTTATACACCTATACTCCTTCCGTCCCATTTCAATTGCTTTTTCTTTATTGCAGCTACCGTGCCTAATTGGACTACTCCAACAAGCTTTGAAGTTAAGAGACGTGGCAGGCCAATTAGTCAGAATAATAGGGTCTTGCACTCTCTCAGCGGGAACACGAATACTCATCACTTAAATTCAGAAGTTCAACATCAACCAAATGAAAGCAATAACCCAGTTAATTGCATGGATACAGGTAGTTAAGATCAATCAAAATGACAAATTTCCACTATTTTACATGTTTTTTAAAGCTTCTATTATTTATTATTTTAAAATTCTTATCATCATATCATGGTATAACATATCTCAATATTTATTTTTAGATTCATTGATGGTTGAATCACAAAATCCCTTGCCAACAAATGAAGAATATAAGGCGACAACATCACGAGTTAATAGGAAAAAAAAGATGACGGAAATTGCACAACCAATCACAGGTATCTTTAAGATTTTAATTGGGAAGTATAATGCACTTTAAGGCAATATGTGTTTTTTTAAAAGCACTAAATGTGAGCATTGCCATATTGAGCTAGAGCAACAGTTTATACTACATTGAATACTCATTTATTTGCAAAAATCAATTACATTTTATTTTGTTTTACATATGCAGCTTACTGGGATATTGGAGATCCAAATTATGAATGTGAGCATTGCCATGCTCTATTTTGGTACGAAGAAAGGACTCCAAAGAACAGGCCATCGAAGAATCCAAAATTTTCATTGTGTTGCATGCATGGTCAAGTACAAATTCCTCTCTTGAAACATCCACCTCAGTTGCTCCGTGATCTACTCGAGAAAAGGCACGAAAAAAGCAAAACTTTTATGGATAACATACGTGCTTACAACATGATGTATGCTTTTACATCAATGGGGGGGACGATAGATAAGAGCGTAAATCAAGGAAGAGGCCCTTATGCATTTAAGATGGGAGGTCAGAATCTTCATCGAATCGGATCATTGATTCCCAAAGAAGGAACTCCTCCACAATTCGCTCAACTATATATTTATGATACTGAAAATGAAGTTTCTAACAGAATAAAAGCTATCAGGTATGTTTCTTTCGTAATGTATTATATCATGGCCTTTGTTTGCGTATATAAATTGTGAGAGGCCTATGAATTTAAATTGCTTGCTTTAAAATGAACAGTAAACAGAGGATGTCAGACTTTGACAACTCCATTGTAGCGGACTTAAGAAAAATGGTTGATGAAAACAACCCGTATGCAAAGATTTACAGAATAGCTGCAGAGCGTATTTCATTGAGAGATTCGAGTGAGGTAAGGCTTCGACTGATAGGAAAGCGATCTAAGGATGGACGAATGTATAATTTGCCAACTACTTCAGAAGTGGCAGCTCTTATCGAGGGTGATATTGAAGATGCACCTGATGTGAGAGACATCATGGTTGAGAATAGGTCTGGTGACTTAAAACAAATACACGAGTTCAACCCGTGTTATCTTCCTCTTCAGTACCCGCTGCTGTTTGTTTATGGGGAAGATGGATACTATACTGATATTCCTAGGAATATGCCTCCTATGTCAAAGCGACCCAATCTTTCTTTGAAGGAGTTCTTATCATTCCGACTACAGGAGAGGTCTACAGAGGGACCCCAACTTATGAGAAGTGGAAGACTACTGCAGCAGTTCATGGTTGATTCGTACATAATGATGGATACACAGAGGCTTCAGTGGATTCGTCACAATCAACCCGCTCTTCGTGTTGAATCTTACCGGAAACTATCAGAAGCGGTTTCGAGAGGAGACACCGATCCATCATCTGCAGGTAGGCGAGTTGTGTTGCCATCTACGTACACCGGAGGACAGCGTTGGATGACTCAAAATTTCCAGGATGCATTAGCTATTTGCAGGTGGACAGGATATCCGTCACTTTTTATCACGTTTACCTGCAATCCAAAGTGGCCAGAGATTACGAGATTTGTTCAGAAGGAGGGGCTAAGGCCAGAAGATAGGGCTGATATTATATGTCGGGTTTTTAAGATGAAGGTTGACGAATTAGTAAAAGATTTGAAGGAAAAGAAGATTTTTGGCGAGCCTACTGCACGTAAGTCTTTAAGTCCATCGTTTTTTTTTTCTGTTGGTAACTGTCATCAACTTGATTACTCTTATATCAATACATTTAAAAAACAATGTCCTAATAAAAATTAAAAACAGTTTTGTTAATTCATCAAGCATGATACAATAAGATTTTTTTTTAATTATTATTAAGATTTTAAATTTTAAATTTAAACAATTATTCAAAGTGTAATCAAACTTATCAAAAGTTTTAGTTGTACTAGGACGGATTATATGTATAATTATTTAATTTTTATGTGAAAATAATTTTATTTCTTCCCATGCTTATTTGATACAGTTGTTTACACTGTGGAGTTTCAAAAGCGAGGTCTTCCCCATGCTCATATTCTTCTTTTTCTCAAAAGTAAGGACCGAGCAGGAATTAGAAAATGTCGACAAGTGGATATGTGCTTTGAGATTCCCGATAAAGAAACTAATCCTAAATTGTACGAGGCTGTAAAAGAATATATGGTACATGGTCCTTGTGGTGCTGCTAACCCAAAGTCCCCTTGCATGGAAAATAAAAGGTGCTCAAAGAACTTCCCTAAAACCTTTAATGAAGGAACATCCATTGATGAGAATGGATATCATGTTTATCGGAGGAGAGACACCGGAGCCAATGTAGAAAAAGGTGGAGTTTTGCTTGATAATAGGTATATTGTGCCTTATAATGCTGAGTTGTTGTTGAAGTATCAGGCTCACATCAACGTGGAATATTGTAATCAAAGCAAATCCATAAAGTACTTATTCAAGTATATCAGCAAGGGAAGTGACAGAATAGGGGTTAAGTTTTGCGTCGATGATGAAGTGAAACATTACATGGATTGCAGATATGTTTCTGCATGTGAGGCGATGTGGAGAATATTTGGATTTGATCTCCATTACAGGACACCCCCTGTTGAGCGCTTATCTTTCCATTTAGAAGGAGACCAGGTCATCCCTTTCAAAGACGGTGATTATCTTCCGGATGTTGTGGGTAAACCTACTGTTAGTCAATCACAGTTTTTACAGTGGATGAAAATCAATCGTGAAAATTCAGAGGCTCGACGTTACAAGTATCATGAGTTTCCAAATCATTTTGTTTGGGATAAGACAAAGCGAGAATGGCGTCCTAGAAAGAAAGGCACATCAATAGGACGGATTTATCATGTCCCCATCAATACTGGAGATATATACTATCTGAGGCTGATGTTAAATCATATTCCTGGTGCTACATGTTATGATGATTTGAAAACCGTAAATAACAAAGTGCACGATGATTACAAAGCAGCATGTTATGCTCTAGGATTGTTAGATGATGATAAAGAGTATGTGGATGGAATAAAAGAAGCAAGTGAATGGGGGTCACCAGATTATTTAAGAAGACTATTCACGGTGCTTCTCCTATCTAATAGTATGTCGAGGCCACAAGATGTCTGGAATCAAACTTGGCAAGTACTTTCAGATGATATCATTTACAAGCATCAGAAGAATTTTAACAATCCTGGTAAAACTTTTTTGATGTTTGATTTAATTTTTTAATGAAATATATTAATGTTTATATGATTTGTCACGTTTTTTATATTATTTTTTAAAATGATGTGAATTAATTATATTTTGATTATTTTTTTGATGTGAATCTTTTCATATTGTAGGGCTGAAACTCAGTGAGGATCAAGTAAAAAATTTTGCATTGGCTGAAATTGATAAGTTACTGGCAGCAAATTGCAGTGGTCTCCGAAATTTTAAAGACATGCCTCAACCAAGCACTTCTGTTATTTCTGATGCGGAGAATATGCTAATATTAGATGAAATGTCATATGACGTTGAGGAGATGCAGGCTGAGCACTCCAGATTACATAAATGTTTGAATGAGGAACAAAGGATGGTTTATGAAAAGATTATGTCTGCTGTTGATTTAGGCGATGGTGGAGTGTTCTTTTTGTACGGGTATGGTGGCACGGGGAAGACGTTCATATGGAAGACTTTGTGCTCGGCATTGCGAAGCAGGAGGGACATAGTTCTTCCAGTTGCTTCTAGCGGTATTGCTTCCTTACTTCTTCCAAGAGGTAGGACTGCTCACTCCAGATTTGGCATACCTATTCAGGTGGACGAAAGCTCAACTTGCAGCAAGATTAAACCTGGTTCTGATGTGTGTGGTCTCCTAAAGAAAACGAAGCTCATAATTTGGGATGAGGCTCCAATGACCCACAAGCACTGCTTTGAGGCTCTTGATAGGAGCTTGAGGGACATTATGCGTACTTCTGCTGGTCGATGCTCTGATAAACCCTTCGGTGGATTAGTTGTTGTGTTTGGAGGAGATTTCAGGCAAATATTGCCTGTTGTGCCTAAAGGAAGCCGACATGATATTGTACATGCTGCCATTAGTTCATCTAAACTTTGGAATTCGTGTGAGGTTCTAAAATTGACAAAAAATATGAGATTGCAGGTAAATCATCTTATATTAAACTTTAATATTTTACATTTTCCTATTCCAGTAATTAAATATTTCTATCTCATTCATTTTCTGAATCTATGTAGGTCGGTTCCTCTTCCTCTTCTGATGCTATGGAGATCAAAAATTTTGCTGAATGGATACTAAGGGTAGGAGATGGTGATGTCGGTGAAGAAAATGATGGAGAAGTTGACATTAAATTACCAAATGATATTTTGATAACGGATACAGCTGATCCTATTGCAACTATTGTTCAAAAAACTTATCCTGACATATTACATAATATGGGTATTGATGGGTTTTTTAATGATAGAGCAATTTTGGCACCAACTAATGAGATAGTAGATACTATCAATGATTATGTGATGTCACAGTTGCCCGGTGAAGAAGTGTTGTATATGAGTTCAGATAGCATCAGCAAGGAGGACGGCGATATTGCAGGACACGATGATGTATTTTCTGTTGAGTTTCTTAATACGATCAAATGTTCGGGCTTGCCGAACCATTCCATACGTCTGAAGGTTGGGTGTATAGTCATGCTACTCAGAAACATTGATCAAGCTTCTGAATTATGCAACGGAACGAGACTGATGGTTACAAATCTAGGAAAACATATAGTTGAAGCAAGAATGCTCTCTGGAAAGAATACTGGCATGAAGGTGTTTGTGCCTAGAATGATGTTGAGCCCATCCGATTTGACAAAATTCCCAGTTAAATTCCAACGTAGACAGTTCCCATTGAATGTTTGCTTCGCTATGACTATAAATAAGAGTCAGGGACAGTCTCTTTCTCATGTTGGGCTTTACCTTCCTCGACCTGTATTCAGTCACGGGCAGTTGTATGTAGCAATCTCTAGAGTTACAAGCAAAAAGGGTCTCAAAGTTCTGATTTGTGAAAAGGACGGTCAAACGAGCGATGTGACCACTAATGTGGTCTATAAAGAAGTTTTTCACAAATTATGAGGTAATTCTAATTTTATAAATATTTATACTTGCAATAATTCATTTAATAGACTTAAAAATTTGTAATTGCAGTAGTACTTTATCTCTCTCCCTATCCAAGTGTAATATAACCTGTATATGGATGTCTATAAACTTTAAGATTGCGGCTTTACTTTTTCCCTAAACTTATTAGTTAGTATACCTATTTCTGATCGGCTTTACTTTCTCCCATCTACTGAATGTATCAGGCACTTGATCGTCTGGGTCACGTGGACGAAGTTGTGAATGATCCTGAGTATGTATTGCTTCCTTTGACATAATTGTGTTGCCACAATTTTTTTTGTTTGTCTTTCATCTCTCCCTTCAATGCAAGCGTTTCAGTTGTAATGGTTAGGAATTGAAGTCTTGATTATCATTTGCTCCCATTTAGCATTCTAATGTCTTATGACAACATGTTATGCAGCTACAAATTTGAGTTCCCCACACCGGATGATAGACCAGGCGCCCCTATAATTAGTTTCAGGTTTGGGTGTTATAAATAAACTGTTAGCTTCTTCATTCTGAGATATGCCTGGTCTTAATTGCTCATGTCCACCTAGCTCATGAATTTTGATAAAATATTTGTGATCAATGATGTGTTTTTGTCCCTCATTAGCTGAGTCTTCTATTACATGGATCTAACTACATGTTGTTTTAATGATTTTCCAGCGATGCATCTTTTTGGATATCCTGGAGTCTTCTATCCAATCTCAAGGCAAAATCTGGGTCATGACCATAATATCTTCAGTGGATTTGGTATTTCATATTCTGTTGAATTGGATTGTTATGATGAAAGCAATGTAAAACAGGGAATGCTTCATTCAGGGATAAAAAATGAGTTTTATGTGTGGTTGTTGTTGATTTGGTTAGAAATGAGTTTTATTTTTGAGCAAGTGAGGAAATACATCTTGATGTCTCTTGTGTGTGTTTTTTTCCGGTTGATTGTTTTTCAGCTCCGCCTGTTAAAGGGTCGGGAAAGTCTGGGAGGTTATATGTGGCTGAGCCGCTAGATGCTTGCTCGCCTTTGAATAATACAATTAACTTTCTCGAAGATGAAGTTCCTTCTCCGTTTGTGTTGATCATCATTGTAGTGACAGTAAATGAGAGGTGCAGAGGCCACAGAACAAGGCAATTGTTCTCATATTAAAGGAAGAACACCTCCACATTGCTGTGAAAAGAAACCAGTTATAATTGACCTTTTGCCCGGAGCTAATTTCAATTTACAGGTTGCTAATTGCTGCAAGGGAGGGGTGTTACCGTCCATGCACTGCCGAGCAATTTTTTGACATACTGTTGAGTGACGGTTCAAATTTTACACACGAGTATCGGTCTGTCCGGAAGGATACTAATCTTAATGCAAGTATCAAGATTTTCATAGCTTCATTCTGCATCATTAATTAATTTTTGTCTTTCATGCTTCAATGTTTTGGTCATATTTGAAATTTCTATTGATAACGTTAAATAGTCACTTTCTATTTCCAGGTGGGTCAATGGCATGCTGCCGATGGATATGATGGTCAAGTACGAGAAATAACATTTAGAGCCCTTTGTAACAGTCCTATGTGTCCTCCAGAT
The DNA here is from genome assembly GCA_022495995.1 of Adenophora triphylla var. japonica. Classification (NCBI taxonomy): domain Eukaryota; kingdom Viridiplantae; phylum Streptophyta; class Magnoliopsida; order Asterales; family Campanulaceae; genus Adenophora; species Adenophora triphylla. The sequence goes on from JAFEMH010005099.1 coordinate 15,375, forward strand.
ACGGCAATGACAGAGTGGCAAGTAAGATGTGATCTTTTGAGACGGCTTATACAGTATTCGTTTTGTTGTGCTAAAATACCCTTCCGCAAGCTTTGCTTCTGTTTACCATTTTTGTTCACTTTCAGGTGATTATTCCGTTGGGAGATATAGATGAGGTGTGTAGTCTCTGTTCCATTTCTTTATGGTCACTAAAAACGATTTTTTATAGGCTCTAAGTGGCACTATTCAATACTGAGTTGAGGACCATTATGTCTTCACATACAGATTCGAAGGAGCCAACATGCATTTATTAATCCCGCGATTACAATTGTCCTACGCATGGGTGCTGGTGGGCATGGTGTTCCGCCTTTGGGAAGTCCTGATGGTCAGTAATTGAGTGCATGTGTCAATACTTTTGGATAGTGTATTTTATGTCCATATCTAAACTTATACTCTTTGAGTGGGTGTATATTATGTGTCCTTACTGGAACAATCACTCTTTGATTACTTGGTGGTGTTGTAAAAACATTGAGTACATTTCATAATTAATGTCAAAGCTCCACCTTGAGTGTCAATCATGCACCTAACGTGAAAGATTTAGTTATGATGAGACTGCAAAACAAATGAGTCTTTCTGCCAATCAGTAGTGGCTAGCTGCAGAATCTTTTTTGGCCATTCTGTCAAGTAAATTAAGATCGTCAACAAGCCCTTCATATCCTTTCAGTTATTTCCTATAGAAACACTTCACTGTTAGTGGGCTGATTGGTTTCGAAAAGTGTTTTTTTGTTTGACAATGCCAGCCCTTTGGATTAATATCATTTTAGGTTTTCATTTGGTTGGATTCCCTTGGTTCTGTAAGGTTGCATCCACTCTGTGATGCCGGCAAGGTCATTTGCATCCATGTTATTTTCTTGGTTCTGTAAGGTTGCATCCATACATTTACAGATCTTACTCCTTACATTTTTGTGTAGCGTCGGCGATTCTGATTTGGTATGTTCCACTTAAAAGAGCCACTTTTAAAATGTATGCCTTCACTGTCTATAAATTTCCACTTTGTTCCTCAATTGTGATATAAGCATCTTGTGTCACTTTGCTATATTGGTGTACTGATAAGATCATCTGATTTGAAGAATTTTCACATGTGATCATCATCTAATGTTTGGTTTCATTTCAGTCACTGTGATGGTCCTTACATTATTGTAAATCTTGTCTTGCAGGTTCCTGCATACTTCTGGAAAGGCAGATAAAAATCATGTTGCTATCCAACAAGTACTAAGCTTCCTACTCCGAAACATTCCAGATCAAGATTTTCAACAGTTTGTCTCCCATCTTGCCTTCACAAAACTGCGTTCTCATTTGGGAAGAAGCTGTTTGTGCATTTGTGTTTCTTCAATATTGCACAACCTTATCTGATCAATACTTCCAAGTGAGTCATATCTTGATCTGACTCCACGGTTCTGCAGGAAATATGAGAAATTTTATATTACATGCACATTTTGTAAATGACAATAAAAAAGTGGTGAATTTGAGGGGCTCAAGTGTCTTGGTTATGCTCCTAAACTGAAATTTCACGCATAACCTGAAATTTTTGGCTCCTATTGTATAGGAGAATGGCATGGTCTATTAAGAGCAGTGTAGATGGCAGTGGAATAAATCCTTCATCTCCAAATAATCCTGTGAATGGGACCCGACTTATCAGGGTCCTCCAAGCCTTTCAAATGAAGATAAATGCAAGACTAAAAGAGCTGCGAAAAGATCTCCCTATAAAGCTACTATTTTTCTTGGTGGGTTTTTACCTTGTTCAACTTGCTTTTGCTACCGTTATTGGGCAAACCGGAGATTGGGATATTCTTTCTGCCGCCTTAGTGGCGGTAGTGGAGGGGATTGGGGCTCTCATGTACACGGGATCTGTTCCTTTACTCAATAAGATGAGAAATCGATAATCATAGTTAATTACTTGGAAGGCCGGTCTTTCACTTGGTCTATTCCTGGATTCATTCAAGTATTAAGTGGAGAAATACCGTCACGCGGGTTTCAATTTTGTGCATCGACGCCGTCCAAGAGCATCTTGCTAACCGAGTGTAAAGTTTTGTAAAGATGTAATCTCGAGTTGAAATCCCTTCATGTTCAACGAAATGACCAAAAAGGTTGCGGGGCAAGGCGAGAAAAAAACCCGATAATGCCCTTGGATTTCGGGGGACTCAAAAGGGTTGTCGAGGAAAAATGAAATCATTGTGAACCAAAGGCCGTTTCACCCAAATGCAGATTACAAGTACCGAGTCATTTATCCTTGTGTAGCTGTCCGAAAGGAACTTTGTCCTACAAGTTTGTTGCGACAACGTAGGAGTTTTCAAGAGATTGAGATGTGGGGTTACTGGCTTTTTGGGAACCAGGATGCCTACAATAGAATGTCAGAGACTCAAAAGGAATTGAGAGGAATTCTCTACCTTGAATTCATATTTGTAGCAAAATCAACCTCGCATTTTGTATTTGTAGTGGTTTATGCACACAAAACTACAGTTTGTTGGTGTAGCTGGTTCATGTACAGAAGACAATGTGATCTGTAGCTAGCCAAAAAAAACTTCTGGTCAGTTTATTTCTTTCATATTTAGGTTGACATGTAGGTGTATAAATTGAATTCATTCTATGTATTTGATAATTATATGGTCACAACACGGCTGACATTCTATCCTCATCTTTTAAGGTCTTTGAGACTGCTCAAACAGTACATGATGTTCCCTTTGGGTCTTATTTTGAGGTATGTTTTGATGTCATACTTTGAGGTGTTTCGTTTCTTATGTACATATTTATTCCTTGTAGTCTGTTTTCAATGTGGATACTGTTTTTAACTATGTACGATTAAAAGATGAAGGGTGTTGTAATAACCCGAAATTTTAATATTTCTTTTATTAATTAATTTAAATCCTTTAATTAATAAATACTCATTTTAATAAATTGTATAATTTGCCAACTACTTCAGAAGTGGCAGCTCTTATCGAGGGTGATATTGAAGATGCAAATTGGATGTGAGAGACATCATGGTTGAGAATAGGTGTGGTGACTTAAAACAAATACACGAGTTCAACCCGTGTTATCTTCCTCTTCAGTACCCGCTGCTATTTGTTTGTGTGGGGCTGTGGCCTGTGGGGGTGAATAGAATGGGATGATATGCACATATATCATATTTACATTGTTTAAGTGAATGCTTCATGTATGTATGGTGTTTTACATGGAGTTCTTGGGTTACATGAAAAGATAGTGGGCAGTGTGTATTGGAATAAGTTGTGTTATAAGAAAACAACGTTCATTGTCAAGCTCATCCTCATCTTGATGTTAACATCATCGTTGGACTTTATATAGCAATGTAGATCATGGGGGGTTTATTAATGAAAAATGTCAAATTTGAAGATTATTTAGGGACGGAGGTAGTATTTATTTTTTCTTAGCATTATTATGCTCCCGTCGAATCTCGACGGGTTACTGACTAGTTCGATTTAAAGTTAAATGCCTCTCATAATTTACACATTTACAACTCTTATAAGTTAATTATAAGATCACTTTGTCTCTTATAATTAACTTATAAGACAAGTTTTTCAAAAAAAAAAAAAAATCTATAATAACAACGAATTACTCTCATAATAGTAACGAATTACTCTTATAATTCACTTATAAGACATTTAACTTATAAGACTTTTTTAAAAAGTCTTATAAGTAACATATAATACTTTTTAATAAGTCTTATAAGTAACATATAAGACTTTTTAAAAAGTCTTATAAGTTAGTTATAAGACCTATTTGAACATTGAAAATTGTGTTGTAAAAAAGTCTTATAAGTAATAACGTATAAGACTTTTTAATAAGTCTTATAAGTAACATATAAGACTTTTTAAAAAGTCTTATAAGTTAGTTATAAGACCTATTTGAACATTGAGAATTGTGTTGTAGAAAAGTCTTATAAGTAGTAGCTTATAAGACTTTTTAATAAGTCTTATAAGTAACATATAAGACTTTTTAAAAAGTCTTATAAGTTAGTTATAAGACCTATTTGAACATTGAGAATTGTGTTGTAAAAAATTAAAAAGTAATAATATTTTTAATAAGTTTTATAAGTAACTTATAAGACTTTTTAATAAGACTTTTTAATAAGACTTTTTAAAAACTCTTATAAGACTTATTAAAAAGTAACTTATAAGACTTTTTAATAAGTCTTATAAGTACCTTATAGGACTTTTTAAAGTCTTATAAGTAACTTATAAGATTTTTTTTAATAAGTTTTATAAGGGTACTTGTTGCTCCATGTTCGAGACCATACATTTAGAAAGATTAAGTTTAAGCTTTCGAACCATCTTGAATTGCTCTCAGTAGAATAGCAGGATCACATATACCTACCACATCCCAATTTGAAGGTGGGCTCCCACACCCATCAACAAGGTCATCCATATCATCCATTTGAAAAAATTAAGTTTGAAACTTTGGACCATCCTCAACTAAACATGTTTACAAGGGAGCATTAACTGCTCGAATTAAGGGGGCCTAAGACTCACTGTGCAGCTCAAAAAACTGGTCAACCAAACCATTCTTATGAACACAGTTGACCAACGCGCACTCCTTTGAGACGCTCAAGCTCAACATCAATTTCCTCATAAAAGACCTGGTCAATCTTCAATAATGGTCCCAGCCCAACAACATTTTCCTAACTTTGATCCACAATCTTGTTCTGAGCTCGACTGCTATTCAATTGGATTTCTGATGTATCATCCAAAAGGAACCTGTACACTTCCCACTGACGATTCTACTAAGAGCGATCCGAGGTACAATCGGCGAATTGAAAGCCGATTTTTCTGAGATGACAAATTAGGGCTTTTGTGTTTGATGATTTGGGGAAAGATATGGACAAATCTGTCCAGATCTGTAAGGAAAGAGGTAAGATGCTGGGGAGCCGGAGGAGTGGTGGTGGTTGGCCGGATTTGAAGTATGAAGGATAGAGAGACGAGAAAGTGCGACGGGAAATCACCGGAGAGAAGAGACAAGGTCGCCGGACGGGAGGGAGAACGAAGACCGTATAGCGGGACAGGGAAGGTCGCCAAAACTGCTCCGATGGGATGTCGAAATTGGAGAATTTGGAGAGAGAGAACACTGTGTATTTTAGAGAGAGAGAGAGAGAGATAGAAATTATCAAAAATGAAGAGAGATAATAGAGAGAGAGGAGAGAGGAGGGAGGTGGAGATGACGTGAGGTAGGAGAGGGGATCCTAGGGGTTTATGGGGAATTTTAATTTGGGTTGAACTCTTTATTTAAGATTTACAAAATATCTCTCTTTAAAATGGAATAAAATCTGGACATGAGGGTCCTCAGGGAATTTTTCCTTATTAATTCACCTCACATTTTAATTAAAATTATTAATAAAATTATAATTTTATTTTTTAAAGATATAATATAGCCAAAATCTTTAAAAAAAAATTGCGTTTTTTCTTAATATTAGAAAAAAAACGTGTTTTGATTCCCCTGCTAATGACAGTGTTAGAGTAACAAATTGTCAGTGTAAAGAGTATCGGTGTATGTATTATTAAATGACAGTGTAAAAAAGTGTCAGTGCTAGTTGATAAATGGCTATTTTATAGTCATTTATAGTATCTTTATTATGTTATTTACTTTAAATTTAATGTCAATTAAGTATAAATTAAGCTTATTTTATTTTATATCTTCGATTTTACGTTTGGTTGATATTTTGTGTAAATATACAGGTTTTAGATTCATATTTTGAAGTACAAGGGGCTTAGAGTAAAAGCTATGAAAGTAGAGGGATCAAAACTGAAAATTCCAGAAGTCAGTCCAAAGCTGCTGCTGCTCGCCCGAGCACTTCCTTGACTCGGCCGAGCATGAGTGACCAGAATGGAGTATTTGTGCTGAGAAGATCTTCCTCGGTCGAGCACCTCCCTTGCCTCGGCCGAGCACTCCCCTGTTCAGCCAAAGGATGCCTTTTCCAAGAGATGCAACTCTCAGCCAAAAATGACTATAAAAAGGACCCTTGTATTCAATCTTAGGATATAGAAAATCATCTGAAAAACACACATAAACATATCAAAAATACTCTAGCAATTCATTTATACATAATTCATCGATTGTTCTTAGAGTTATTTTTGAAGATCGAAGCAATAAAATTTCTGAAGTTTACTTTCTGCCCTTGTTTCTCCTACGAGCATAAGTCTTTCTATTCCTATCTTCCTTTATTTATTTTATGCTTGTTTTAATTATGGGTTGTGAGTAATCCCCAAAATTCCTGGGGTTGGAAACTCAGCACTTTTATTCATCACTTTTAAATCATGTCATCTCTCTTCATCTTAACAATTCTTTCATATCAAACTGAAAAGACTTACATTTTGGAGACGTCCAACTTGTATGATTCTAGTTAATCAAGAGAATGACGTAGCTGTGAATCTCGATTAGCGGAACCATATGAATTGAACTAGGTTTCATTAATCACGAGAGTAGATTAACGACCTAGGTATGTTCCTTGAATGGAAAGTACGTAGACTTTATAAACATTAATGGATTCTTACTAATTATGGTTCATCGAGAGATAGGGCATAATTAGTGAAGAATACAAATGCTACTTGCTTGATCGTGAGAAGTAGTATAGGCTGAATGTATCATCCTTGATTTTGATGAAAACTTTTACTCAAAGGCATGATTATTTGATGAATAAACGATTGTTGGAGTCCCAACCCCGAGAATACCTTCGTCTTATAAGAATTCAATTAAAGTGATATGTGCATGTTTTTAGTGTTTTCATAAACCAAAACATATTTCCCTAATCTTGTTCCTATAAATTTATATAAAAACAAATATCCTTCCAAGTAAACTCTATCTCTGTGGGATCGACCCGTACTTGCACTTGCTATACTATCTATAACTTGTGCACTTGCGGTATAAAAAGAACCGTTAGGTTCTGAGACGAACAAGTTTTTGGTGCCATTACCGGTGACAACGGTTTACTTTTGATATTTGTCTTTACTACATATTTTTGTTTTTATTTTTGTTAAATATTCTTTCGGAAGATTTGATGCGTTTAATTTATTTCTTGAGTATTCTTTGCAGTTTATTAAAAGAACTTGAATCTTCCTTGATAATTTTGATCTGAAACCCGAAAGGACATTTCACGAGAGATTAAGAAGACTAAGAGAAGTACTTGAAAAACAAATGGCGGAAGGAGAACCCGCAACACCATCTAGAACCCTAAAGGACTCTGTTAACCCGAGTACCCCGGGAACTAGATCACATATAGTTGTGCTGAACGCTAATGTGGCCAATTTCGAGATAAAGACGCAACTACTTCATATGGTTATGAATAACCAATATAGCAGATCAGCTTTCGAAGACCCTCATCTCCATGTTCAAACATTTTTGCAGTACTGTGACACCACCCGCATTCAAGGTGTCACATCGAAAGCTATAAGAATACGCTTTTTCCCCTTTTCTGTAAAGGACAAGGCAAAACAGTGGCTGAACTCGGTCCCCCAAAATTCCTTGACGACATGGGACCAAGTTCAAGAAGCTTTCCAAGGGCGTTTCTTCCCACCAAGGAAGACCGCCCAAATCCATACTAAAATTACAAACTTCAGCCAAACGGGAAGCGAATCATTGTATGATGCTTGGGAGCGATTCAAAGAGCTCCTAAGAATGTGCCCTCACCACGGGCTTGAAAAGTGGTTCATTGTTCATACCTTCTATAATGGTCTCACATTTAAAACAAGAGAGACCATAGATGCTGCCGCAGGAGGGGCACTTATGAACAAGACGGTGGATGAGGCATATGATCTAATCGAGAATATAGCCTTAAATCACTACCAATGGTCGAATGAAAGGGAGCTACCGCAAGGGACTCCAGGTAAGTACAACGTTGATGCTGTTACTCTCCTTTCTTCTAAAGTCGACATGATTTTGAAAAAAATTGAAACTCCTAATGTCAATCCCGTAACAAACATTAACGTTGTTTGTGAACTATGTGGGTCAAACTCACATAGTATGGATTGTTGTGAACTACTTGACACTACTTCTAGTGAGCAAGTAAATTTTGTTAATTCTTATGGACAAAAAGGGGGTATGTATTCAAATACATACAATCCTAAATGGAAAAATCACCCCAATTTTTCCTATAAGAATAACAATGTTTTAAACCCACAACCTTTCACACAATCACCGGGATTTCACACAAAAGAATTTCAATTCTAATTCTAATGCTTTCCCTCCCCCTAAATCTAAGTTAGATATTTTAATGGATTTTGTTGTTGAAAGTAAAAATACTCAAGAAAAGATCAACAATGAATTTAGGGAAAATTTCAAGCAATTAAATACTAGGTTTGATAACCTAGTTGCGCATAATAGGATGCTTGAAAACCAACAAGCTCAACATGCCAATATTTCAAATAGACCACAAGGGAGTCTTCCTGATCAACCTCAAAGACCTAACGAGCATGTTAACATGGTAAACACTAGGAGTAATAATGAATTGATAGATGTACATCCTAGTGAAGAGGATATTAGTCCAACCCCACCGATGGTTGAGACTAATACGGACATTGAAAAGGGGACAGAATCCCCTAGGCTTGCTAGAAACCCACCAATACCATATCCTCAAAGGTTGGTCAAAAGAGAAGTAAACGAGAAATATACAAAAATTTTAGAAGTTTTGGACTCTATAAATGTAAACATTTCATCTTCAGATAACATACAAGAAATGCTTCCCTATGCTAGACCTTTAAAACAAATGCTTTCAAATAAGGAGAAATTAGAAGAATTTGAGAATGTTATTTTGGCAGAAGACGTAAGTGCTATTTTACAAAAGAAACTGCCCCTAAAGCTCAAAGATCCTGGCACTTTCTCAATCCCATGTTGCATTGGCAGTTATAATATACACAATGTCATGCTTGATTTAGGGGCTAGCGTTAGCCTAATGCCACTATCGGTTAGCGAGAGATTAGGTGTGGGGGAACTAAAACCTACCACCATTTCTCTCAAATTAGCAGACCGCTCCATACAATACCCAATAGGTATAATAGAGAATATGCCCTGTCGAATAGGGAACTTAATTATGTTAGAACATGGATTGCAAAATGTGTATACTTAGTAAATATACGTAAACGTGTAGACGTACATGTTTAAATCATAAATATAATGTTGTATAAAGTATAGAAAATTAATCATTGTGTAGAATTCCGAAGTGAAGATTACCTATTATGATGGACAAAAGGTAAGCTTTCACTACTTAATAATGAAAGGGTGTGGTCCCTAAATGAAATGCCCTTTGGTTTCCTATATATAGAGGCTTTCCATCAGCCTAGGGATATATACAATATTCATATACTCTCTCTCCATAATCTGAGATTAAAGTGTGAAGGCATTATCATTTAGAAGAACTACTTCTCCCTCCTTATTTCTTCTTCTGCTTGTCTTCAACATCAAGGCATACATGGATTCATCAGGTATTACGCTTCTGCCTCTATTTCTTTTCTCATTATTATTCAAGACTTGAGTACGACTTACGTATATGTAAGTACCCAAATCTGGCTCATGCCTTCCGGTTAAGTTTCCCGACAATTCCCCGAACTTTCCTAAAGTTTAGGGGCAATTCTGGAACTTTTCCAAACTTTCCAAGGGAGGAAGGACTTTCTAGGAATTAAAATTCCAAGCAGTCCCGTGCTGGAAAGAGGTTTCTAGTTGCCACCTTGCATGGATCTAGAAGCAGGCTGAGTCATCGATGGATAACGCCGGACGACTTCTTTTGCAAAAGGTTAATGCCGCGCGGCTTCATTAGGAAGCACACTGCAGCCTATAAATAGAGGTCTCCTCTACCTATTTTAACAACAAGAATTAAGCATTGTCACTCTGCCAAAATTACTCCACAAATTTCCAGAGCCTTGTACCTCCCAAAAATCACCTCCCTCCTCCATAAATCCTCCCAAAATCACTCCTACATTAGGAAAACCCCCAAGGGAGATAGAGAGAACCACCATTGGTAATCTCTCCTTTCTTTCCCCTTAAAATACTCTTATTACCTTGTTCTTTTAATTGCTTGTCATTTACTTTACCTTTACTTGTCATTTATCTTGTTATATTGATATAAAGTTATCATCTTTACCATGTAAACATCATCTCCCTTTTTCCCCCTACACAAATGATTCATGGAGAATCCCTTCCCAAGGATGAACAAGGGACCACATGTGGCTTGTTCTAGGGAGGATTCACCACATGATGATGTGAAATAGTTCCATTTTATCACATAAAAATGCTATCTTTACTCTTATAATGTCTTCCCCTTCCCTTGACCTTGCTTCCAAGGATTGTCCACCTCATAAGGTTCTTAAAGGACATAGGAAATCCTTAAAGGTCTTCCCTTTACATTAATGTCTTTAGTTTTCATAATGTTCATTACATTTATTACATAAAAATGCAATCTTTACTTTCCAAAGTCATCCTCCATGTCCCTTTTAGGTTGGATCACTCTCCAAGGATTGTCTAGTGACCTTTTAAGGCACGGAAGACATAGGATGAGTATAAAGATCCAATCTTTATACCCCTCCCCCTAGTCCCTTTTGGTACTTGAAGCATCCCGTGGTGTGCATCGGTGTAAAGACTTCATCTTTACATTGTTTCCGCCACTAAAATGCCATAGTCGAAGTCCCTTTAGAAGCGGATGAATCTTAGCCCCTATATCTCCGATCATCACTTGAGACGAGCATAAATGTCCCTACCAATCTCAATCGACTCAAGATGTAGGATTGATGGGCAAAGACTCTTCCTTTCTAAAGAGCCTCATTCTTGGACTATAAAAGTTGTCCCTCTCTCTCGATCACATATGGCCAAGTCCCGAAGAACGTTGGTTTAAGATACACCAAGGCTTTTATGCCTACTATGGTTGATTAATCCAACGGGAGGGTAAAAAGGTCACATAATGATGATCACAAGTCCAAGATGAGCACGGGATCAAAATCTCGAACACATCAAATCCAAGTAATCCCGAGCGATAACCTTCTCCCATGGTTTATACGTCCGACATATAACTTGGCACATTCCCTCCCTTTTTCAAAACACACACACACACGAGAGCACAAAATAAGCACAAAAATCGGATATAGGAAGACTTGCCTTGGCAAGGCTCCTTGGGTGAACGCGATTCGTTCTTCCCAAGGAGTAACTTAACCTCCGGACCCTTATCCTTTTTTTCAAAGTTTTGAGGAAATCAAAATGGCGTGGCGACTCCGTTTTTCAATAAACTGGTGTCTTCAGACTGAGGTGAAGCGGTGACCCTACAAAACGGTTCAACCCGCGATGGGCCCCCACATTCACAGTATATCGGAATAGAAATGTTCTAACAATTGGTATCAGAGCATGTTCATGTTCTTGATTAAGTTTGAGTTCATAATAGCATGTTTTGCTTTACTTTATGTTGAATTCATTATATTTTGGTATTGTTTAATCACTCTAATTCATTCATAGAGTGTTAATAATTTTATCCAGATTAAAATTTGAAAGGATTGAAAGTTTTGGCTTAAAATACATAAAATTCATCAAAAGGGACAATGGATATTGCAAGATTATCCCATTGGCACAACAGAGTGTTGTATGGCGCACGACCGTGCTGGATCTACTTGTGAAATTCATGTCCATATGGACTACTTTGCTTGGCCAAATAAGGCAAAACCTCGGCTGAGCATCTTTGGAACAGAATGATAAAGTTTCTGGAAAAGGCCTGCTCGGCCGAGCGCCTTCTTAACTAGGCCGAGCATCGTGGTACAGAATGATAAAAAAAAATTCTGGAAAAGGCGTCGAGCACCTTCTTGACTCGGCCGAGCACCATAAGACAGAATGTTGTGATTTTCTGGACAGGCTTGCTCGGCCGAGTCATTGATTATGCTCGGTCGAGCACCACTTGCAGATTCAGCATTTGAATTTTAAGCAAAACATACATTTTTTCAAACCTTTCTTTCTTTGTGATTAATTATATGCTTAAACAACTTCATAAATTTTCTAAATAACATTGTCGCCAAAGTGATTTACGTTATTTAGATCCGAAGTTGATTAAGTGATGAATGTATACTTTAATATGTGAATAAAATGAATTTTCTAAAGAAAATTGTTTATTTGACTAAATTTATACTTTCATTGGATAACAAGTAAGAAAACATCAAGTTTGTTTTATTGAGTACTTAAATCGGTCCAAAGGAAGATTAAGTATTTGATTAAAACATTGTTTGATTTCTTGGTTATCTAAAGATAATTATATTTGAGTCAACTCGCAATCCAAAGATTAGTTTTGATGTCATATTAATTATCTTATGATTAATCACTGTTTATATGTAGTTACTTATACATGTTTTGTATTTCATTCTTGTTCTTGCCCCAACAGATTTAGTAAATGTTTCGTCTTTAACTGCTGCAATGAACAATGTTCCGATGCTTAATGGGACTAATTTTAAAACTTGGAAAAACAAAATTACAAGATCTTGGCTTGTATGCACATTGATCTCGCATTAAGGGAACCAAGTCCAGCTCCTCTCACTGATAAAAGCACTCAAGAAGATCGCTTGAGTGTTGAGAGGTGGAACCGTTCTAACCGCGTGAGCCTAATGATCATGAAAAATGCTATCCCAGAAACATTCTTGAATAGCGTTTCTGAGGACGTTAATGCTAAGGGTTTTCTGGTTACCCTTGAAGAACGCTTTGCAAAAAGCGAGAAATCGGAAACAAGTGCTTCCTTGAGGAAACTTGTTTTCATGAGGTACAAGGGTAACAAAAACTTAAGGGAGTACATTCTTGAAATGTTTCATCTCTCGACAAAATTAAGGGCACTTAAGTTAGAGATTTCGGAAGATTTACTCGTGCACTTAGTTTTGATCTCTCTTCCTCCTCAATTTGGTCACTTTGAAGTGACCTATAATTGTCAAAAGGACACGTGGAATATTAATGAACTTATTTCACATGTGACACAAGAGGAGGATAGTATGAAACAAATCAAATCGAAAAGTTCTCACTTGGCATCTACCTCTTCTCATGGGACTAAGAGAAAAGGGAAGGAAATTGCGGTTGCAAGTAAGAGGCATAAGGGATCATTGATAAATGGCTATTTTATAGACATTTATAGTATTTTTATTTCATTATTTACTTTAATTTTAAATACCAATTAAGTATAAAAAGAGCTTATTTTATTTTATATCTTCAATTTTACGCTTGGTTGGTATTTTGTGTGAATATACAGGTTTTAGGTTCATTTTATGAAGTATAAGGGCCTTATTATAAAAGCCATGGAAGCAGAAGGGTCAAAATTGAAAATTGAAGAAATCAGTCTAAAAGCAGCTGCTGCTTGTCCGAGCACTCCCTTGCCTCGGCCGAGCAAGAAGGTCCAGAAGGTTGGAATTTTGCTGAAGGTCTTGCTCGGCCGAGAACTTCCTTACCTCGACCGAGCAGAAGAGGACAGAAGATTGGAATTTTGCTGCAAGGCCTTGCTCGTCCGAGCACCTCCCTTGCCTCTGTAATGCCCCAAACTTCGGGTCCCAACTTCACAGGCCCGAAGTATGGACATGTCACCATTCACAAATCTAAACCATGAAATATCATAAATCTCATATAAATATTCATTTCATCAAATCCAATTAAAGGTAACTAACACCCAACAAAATCTTTAAAGTCTTACAAACTCTCAAATAACTGAAATAACTGACTAAAGAGTCTAAAATGAATTAAACTAAAACAAATCCTTGAACTTCTATAAAGTGCTCCCCAAATCGAATCACATTCTTCCTATTTAATGCCTGGAAGAAAAAGAGGATGAAAGGGTGAGCGAACAATGCCCAGTAAGTTCATATACAACCCCTCCGGTTACTAAGGAGGAGTTCACCTGAAGAAATATCAAAAAATACAAAGTCCAAATAACAATCGAAGACATAACAAAGTACAAATTCAAAATAATTATTTACCAATCTCAAAACCACATGTCTTTCAAAAATATCTCAACGGTTGACAAATTTTGGAGGTTCAAATGATGACAAAATCGAATCAAATTGACTCGAATGGTTTACATAATTAAAACCGTCCCATACCAGTTTTAACTAACTAAATCACTCACAGATTTTTAGAAATTTCAAAGGACTGGTAAGCTGAACAAAGCTAACTCGAGTGATCTAATTATCTACAACCGTCCCATACTAGCTGTAGAAAATCAAATCATTCAAAGACATCATGATCACAAAAGTGGTCCATTGAACTTATCAAACAAAATCCCACAAGGGAACAAAAATGACTCCGCAGAGTCCTAAACTGTGTATCCGGAACACCCCACCACTAATTTGAAGCGGTGAACTAAGTTTGCCCGAAGGCCAAATGTCAATTATACCCCGCCAAAGCAGGTTGTCTAACTTAGTGATTATTGATGGAACACAAAACCATATCATATCAAAAATCATTTTATACAAAATACGAACTTTCACAAGGACAATAAAATTTCCGTATTTACGAAACCAAAGAACGATTCAGCAAACGAACAACAAAAGATTAGCAATTAACGGTAAACGAGGGAGTCGAAACAAATACTGACGCGAGGTCAGCTTTTAAGTATCAAGAAACGTACATCGCCAAGAAATATGCGGAAGCCTAAATAATGAAACAGAGCGAAAATCAATTACTTAACGATGCATAATCCCTTACCTCGGTTGCTTGCACTTTTCTTGCAACGAATCCTCGTACGAATCTACAATCATGCAAAGAGGCTTTCTTAGGGTACAAGCATCTTTTATTTACTTAACCCAAAACTAACTTTAATTGCCTTGATGTTCTAAGGGTTATTCATCTTAACTCTCCTAAAGGTTCATCTTTTATCCCTTTAGGTTTACTAATTCCATCCTAGGATTTTTAGGTTCAAACCCTTTAATATCTCTTCTCAATCAAACTTACACACACTAAACACACCTTTTTCAGCACACACAAACACACACTAACCCTAATACACACACACACACACATACACACACACGGCATACCACACACACACGCACACCCTCTATACAGCCACTGTACACACACGCACATAACATACACACGCACACACGTCACACACTACTCACCCACACGGCACACACACACAACTCATACACACAAAACCCTAATCTTATAAACAACCCTAGCATGGACTATTTGGATCAATATCAAATAAACCCAAAGCCCAACCCTAATCAAGAACAACAATGAAGAAGGTTTAAGGATTTCTTACACAATTTCTTGATTTCCCAACCCAAATCTTACCTTTAGACTTTAGGGTTCTCTCTCTAGGATTTTCAATCTTAATAAACCAAATCAAGATGAGTTGTTCTTACCTTGGATTGAGTCTTGATCACACAACGATGGAGCCTTCTTCCTCTTCTCCAAGTCTCGACTCCTCCCTCTCTCACGGTTCTTCTTGGCCGACTCCTTCTCTCTGTCGTGCTCTCTCTCTATGTGTCTCTCTCTAATCTCTCTCTCTCTCTCTCTCTCTGCCCGTTCCTTCTCTCTAATTCTCTTGTCCGCTTAAAATAACCAAGAGGCTTTAACCGTTTAAAACAATGAAGAGGCTCTTAGGATTAATGACATATAATTAGGTTTCCTAATTCTAAGTCCAAAACAATTCAAGTCCAAGTCCATCAAGGAAACCCAATTTATGTAACATAAGCCCACTTACCTAATCCATCTAGAAAAAGTAATCCAATTATTAAATAACTCAATTACTTAAATAACACAACTAATTAATTAAAAGAAATAATATTTAATAACTAAATATAAATATTAGGGTTATTATATTCTTACCCCCTTAAAAGAAGTTTAATCCTCTAAACTATGAAATCGCACTTAGCAAACCGCAAGATCCATCTTTGAGACCGCACTTTTAAACCGCATCTCACCAACCTCATCCAATGATTGAAGACTTGAAGAGCTAGACCACTTTTGACTGATTAATCAACGTCAGCAACGTTAAGTCAACCACGAGTTCAATCAACGTGACTAATGGTCACTTAGAGTTTAAAAGAATTTTGAAAAGGTGACAGTTGTCCTTCATCCCAGAATGTCAGGTGAGGTCCGTACAACCTTATCAACAACTTCTGAACAAAAGGACAAAAGTGGACACGTGGACCAATCAGACCGCACCAGCACTGTACTTGCTACAGCTGTACCAAAGGGCTACTTTTTTGTGCTTGGGTATAAATACCCCCAATCTTTATCATTTGAAGATGGCTTGATAATATTGATTTAAAAGAGTCCTTTGAAGATTTGAAGATATTTTCCAAATTTTCATAATCCTTTGAATCTTCATCTTCAACCTTCATTCCTTCAAGAACAAATCTCCAGCCTAGAAATTCAAGTCTTGTAACATCAAGATTTATTGTGCTCTATATCATACATATTTAAAGAGTCTTGAATCTTGTTTATCACACACACACCTCACTTGATTAATCACATAGATTAAATCATTTGAGATACATCGGTTATAGTATAAGATTTGCTTCATTGTTTAGATTTTAGATTTGAGTTTGGTTCTTTTAACCTTGTTATCTCTCTCATCATCTAATACAAATCTAGTACTTAGAAAATTCAAGACTAACCATCTTGGTAGTGGATGTAGATCATTTACGACTGAACCACTCCAAATATTGTGTTCTTTAATTTCTGCATTTTCTTTATTATTTATCATTCAAACTGATTTGTCTTATCTGTTTGTTATTTATAGGTTGTCCAGATTTGTGAATTGTGTTTATAGTTAATCATTGTCAAACCTCATTTTAATGTTTTGTAAACCGCACTACTAAACCTCACTCTAATACTTAAGAAATTTCGTTGTGCATTTTACAAACCTCACTTGCAATTTTGATACACTGCAAGAGCGGTTTTTTAAGCAAGAGGTTTTGTTTTAAAAAGGATCAAAAAATTTGTAACAGCTATTCACCCCACTCTAGCTATTTTTCACACTTGTTGCCTCATTTGGAACTAACAAAGAGTATTTTTTTTCACAATTTTACACATTTTCTCAAAAATAATAAAAGAATATCATATTTTATTAAACAGTCCGCTCATATACCTAATGATATAAGACTAGATTTACTCTTATACCTAGGTATAGGAGTAATTTTTTCCTTTAAATTGTGAAAAAAAATATTTTATATCTGAGTAAAAGAGTAATTTGTTCCCTTTACCGGAGCAGGAAAGTACACAGAGGTCGTCAAAACATAGAGGCGGTGAAGGGGCATCAAGATTTCCCCGGAATAGGGAGGTTCATCCCTTGAGTTCGTCGGAATTGCAGAGGGAATTTTCGTCGGATTAGGGGTAGCCGTCGAAATTTTTTGTAGCAATCTGCGGCGCTGTGGAGTGACTGAGGCGTGAGGCGATCAAGATTTGCAGTAGGAGGATTTTGTCGTTTCTGATTTTGCAATGAATCACAATGAATGGGAAAGAAGAGTTGTTGGACGACAAAGGACAAGGGATTGTTGTTCAAAATAGCAACTTAAGAGCATTTGGGTTTGGAGGAATTTTGATATAAATCTTAAATACTGTGTGGGCAGAGTAAGTTTTAAGGGAAACTTGTTTCTCCATAAGTTATAAAATAAAATGTCCACTTTCATTCTTAAAAATATCGAGTTTAGACCTTAAAACATTGAGTTTAGGCCTTAAAATACCTGAAAAATAAAATAGTGAGTTTAGGCGTTAAACACAGTGAGTTTAAACTAGAAAATAAAATAGCGAGTTTAGGCCTTAAAACAGTGAGTTTAGGCTTTAAAACACCAAGTCGATATATTTAAAAACAAAATTTTTTATAACTTGTGGAGAAACAGATTTCTCCCAAAAATTTTTGAACTTATTATAAGAAATTTTTGAACATTTATTTTGAAACTAAGGAAAAGTAAGTACTCCCTCCGTCCCAATAAAAGCTTCACTAATTACCCAAAAGGGCGTCCCGTTAGAAGCTTCACCTTTCCTTTTTTGGCAAAGAATCTTTACTATTTACTCTACTCATTCTCTCTCCTACATTATTTTAATACTCACAACACCATTATAATTTACTATTCCCTCCACTAATTCTCTCTCCTATTTTCAAATTACACTCACAACATTTTTTTTCCCTCCCATTTTCATAATTTGCGTGCCCACCCAAGGGTGAATCACTTATTGGGACGGAGGGAGTATAAATTTTTTTTTAAGGCAATAAACCTTTTATTTTTGAAACTTAGGAGAAACCGGGTTTCATAAGATTTGAGTTTATTTACCATGAGTTATCGGGGGATTCAGGGGTAAATTAGCTTAAGCGCATTTAAGAGATGACCGTACCCAATCAACAGCGTAAGTAACTGATAATCCACTCTCCATTTTCTCAATCGACGGAAGGAAAAGTAGAGATGATCATTAGTTCGAGTTCTCGAAACCAGTCATCGTCGCCGTCAATGGCAAAACTTCAATTCAAACTTGCTCGGATCGTCTCTCGCCACGATGAACTCAAAATTTCATTCGATCAGCTCAAATATCAGATCAAAATCGGTTTGCTTGAGGTAATTTTCTTAAATTCAAAACGCATAATCGATATTTCTCATTCTCATACTTGCCTGAGGTAGTTTCATTCGAATATATTTTTTCAAATTGCTTTAGGTAATTTCATTCGAATTAATTTTTTTCAAATTTACGCAGGACGGCTATTCGATCAGTTGTTCCGTACGTCTTTGCGTATTTGAATTTTGATCAGTTCATGTAATTGCAGGCGGAAGATGTATTCACGTCCCTAGCTGTGCCATTGACAAAGCTCGTTGGATTGAAGACGGCTCAAATGGCTGAAGAAGGAAGATCGAGCACAATTTTTATGAACGATTTACCTGCTCAAGTATTCTCTCTTCCTTCTTAAATTATCCTTCAGCATAGGATTATAGGAGTACACTTCAACATTTATTTCGCTTGCAATCACACGCACGTGCACTCGCCTTATATTTCTTGTTCGGAATTGAAGATATACTCTTAAGTCTTCTTGTCGACGTGATCAATGTTCAAATGGATGTTTGACATTTTTAATTTGGTTAGAGACTAAGAAAGTCGCTTTTGAAAACTTAAGTTGAGAGTACTGAAATTCACGTGTATGTCTATCCGAAAACTGTTCAAATAGACCAAAGTTCACAGAGTGCACTTTGAATTTTAGATTTTGCAGTCAACTAGGTGTTTATGTAGCAACTTTACGAATACAAGTATGTGTGTGCATTATCATGTGTATAGGAAAATGTGTTTACAAGAATAGACATTTATTGTGCTTTTGTTTCCAAAAAAAAAAAAAATTCCTTTTATAATTATGCCATCAGTTTTTCTGTAATATATATGTGTGTGGATTCAAACAAAAGTGAGTATAGAGTTGTGATTAAGGCATATTTCTTTGTCACAAATCTGTATGCAAGTACAAAAATCAATATGTATACACACAGATATGTGGATATGTTTGTGTAAAATTTGCTACACTTATCTTTCTAACGTCATATTATAAAAAGAGACTCTTCTTATGTTTTACTCAGAAATGAGTTTAGTATGCAGTTGTCCCCCTAATCATCGTCTACTGTTGACAGGATTATTCGAGGAGGGAAATTGAAACTGGAACTCCAGCAAGATCAACATTTCCTGCAGAGGAAGAACATGAGAATAAAAAATTAGAGGTAGTTTTGGTATTTATTTTATTTGAAGGAAGGGTTCAGTCTCTCATGCTTGCTCCGTAACATATTGATCGTTTAGTTGCTAAACAAGTGCCCCTTATAATCTCTTTGATTCTGATCAGTTTATGTATGTTTATGAAAATATGGAGCAGTCATATTACTTGGACGGGTGAGCATCAAATTGTAGTGGTTTAAATTTTTGGTAACGTCAGCTGTTTGCCCTGTTAGAATAGGTACTCTTTGCAAGAGGTGGTGTGGTGGAATTCGGTTTGGGTACTGGTAGGGGTGGTTTGTTATATTAGTAATGTTGATGGACAAAAATCTACTATGTAATAAAATCCGAGCAAGTGTACTCACTACCGGTGTAGCAATATGCACGAGCAGGGGTCGAACCACAGAGACTCGTTGGTTTTTAACAAGTTAATTCAATTAGTGAAAAGTAACCAAAAAGGGGGGGGGGTTTGTTTGTTTGATTTAAATTAAAAACTTAATTAAATGAAATACTAAAAAGAAAAGCAATCAAGCAATCAAGCAACAAGAGACAAGGATTAAAATCAGATTAAAAGGAATTCATGGATTGGAGTTTCACAGTACCAAGGATTTATGCTATTTTTAAGAATAAAATGGTCAATTACTTCCTAGGGTTCAATCACAATAATAAGGGTTGGGACGGTTTGGTGAGCGATTTGCAACCCTTCTATTCCTGTTTATTAATCTTTCAATTACGTCGAATTAATAAACAAAGAATTCAATAAGAACAAAAGATTAAAAGAACCTAAACCTTCTTGACTCAGTTACGATGCCAATTAGATTTAATTATCAAAGTTTAGTCGATGTTAATCAACCAAGTTACTGCGTAAATCAACACTCACACAATTCACAAGTGACAATTGATTAGATTGACAACTCAAGAATTGAAAGAAAATCACTTTGATAAACAAGGAGAAATTAAATTGACCAAATAATGTTATAGCATAAAACCCTAATATTGCTTACATCCAATCCATGAAATAAAAGATTTAGCTACTCATGTTCATCTCAAAAGACAAAAGAGATGAGTAAAGAGAAAAATACATAAAACCTGATTGATGAACAATCTCTTGAATCCTCCAAGCCCTCCCAATGTTAATGGAAATTAAAGCATTCCAAACTAATATTCTGCAGAATTCTATTTAAACTAGGGAAGAAGGGGTGAGAAATTAGGAAAGGGAATGAAATCCTCCTTGAAAAAGGAAACTGATATTCTGAAATCGGGGACGTGGGCGGTCGCCCACGCGTGGGCGGTCGCCCGTATGCAGCGGTTGGCCTTGATGTTAATCACACGTGGGCGGTCGCCCACATTGCCTTGGGCGGTCGCCCATGTGTACAACAATTTCATCTCTTGAGGGACTTCAGCATGGGCGGTCGCCCACCATTCCTTGGGCGGTCGCCCACCCCAACAGCAGTTTCAAAACTTGATCATCTCTAGCTTGGGCGGTCGCCCATAAGCTCCTGGGCGGTCGCCCATCACAACAGCGGTTCCACCAATTGTCTGACTTTCTCCAAAATTGCTCCAAAGTCTTTGCGAGTCCAAAATTTGCCATAATTTGTTTGTGTTTCACACCTTCCCGCATTTAGCCCTGTTCTTAACAAAACTCCAAAACATTGATTAAAACACAACAAAACCCGGGAAATCAAACTCCAAGTAAGTGAGAAAGTATAAGAAATGGGTGTGTAAAAACACATCCATCAAACACCCCCAAACTAACCTTTTGCTCGTCCCCGAGTAAAATAAAAGACTTAAATAAAGACAAAACTACCCAAATAAAAACAATAAACACAAAATATTTTTGACATGTTCTCAATACATACCCAGTTGCCGGCCAAGCAAGTCTCAGAATCTCACTTAAATGTGCTAAACAAGTGCCAATAAGAATATGCAATTACAATTACATTAATGCATCTAACCCACAATTTTCCACCTCGGCCTGAATGATGAATGAATTATGGGAGATCATGATCAACAAGTTAAGATTGTTTATGGGTTCACTAACACATGCTCTACATTAGATACATACACAAGGATACTCATACGCATGATTACACACTTGTCAACCCGACTACTCAATATTGAACAAAAATATGGCTCAAAGTTAAGTCCACACAAATGTGGGGCTAGGCTCTCGGGTACAAACGAAGGAATGGACATACGAATACAAGAATGTGAAACTAAAAGCTCTCCATTGCATATATCACATTCCGGAATTTCAGCTTTTCCGCTCACCTTTGTTTCCCCAATGCTTCAACCCCCAAACTAGAACTTTGTTCATATTTTATACACTTGGGGTTGAAAGCATTCCCTCTCTCAAACTAGGTCACTTATCAAACATATTTCACAGAATTGGGAGGCAACTTTTTCTTTTCAGATTTTTTTTTTTTTTTTTTTTTTTTTTGATAGCCCCCTTTTATACACTACAAATCATATTTCCAACTTTTGACCTTCCTCACTCATTCCCGTAATTTCCCCATGTAACCCCCAAACTGATCATTTCTAATTCCACATTCTTGAAAAGGTGGGATAGACCTATTCTAGGTGTCAAGGGTTAGGGATTAGGCATCAAATGAAGGCGAATGGTGGTCTAGATTTCCACTCTTTCTAAACAGGCTCAAAAGGGATCAAGTGACAATTTATATACAGTGACGAGAAAGTCGAAGGCTCACAAGAGGGTTGTCAAAGAAAGATAAGCCATAAATACCAAGTAATCTATTGATTTGTTATTGACAAGCATGCAATCATGTTCTAGGACCCCCGAGAATGTCAAAGTGAACCCATAAAGGACACCTAAATTAAAGACCATGATCAAGAAATATAATGGAAGTGAATGGTGGTGCAATTGTGTTTTACATGAATTAATGCAATTCTAATAAACAAATTTAAATTGGCACAAACATAGCAAACTCAATCAAAAACTCTCAAATCCTCACAGACGTTGGCCAACTTCCACACATGTAATGAGAACAAAATTTTTAAAATTTTCTAATTTTTTAGAGGGTGACACTATATATACTCCCCTATAAACCCACAAACTCGGGGAGATATCTACCCCCAAACTCAAAACATGCTATGCCCTCATAGCAAAGAGAACAACAACATGCCTTGGGTTCAAAGGAGAAAAGACACAACAAAGCAATTAAATAAAGCAATAAAAATATACCTACTTGGGTTGCCTCCCAATTAGCGCTTTTGTTTAAGGTCGTTAGCCCGACCATTGCTCCCAACTAAATGGGATTTGATGTGACCACATTCCCTTTGGCCTTGGCTTTCCTTCCCTTGGCCCACTTCGCACATTCTCGGGCACATA
The DNA here is from genome assembly GCA_022495995.1 of Adenophora triphylla var. japonica. Taxonomy (NCBI): domain Eukaryota; kingdom Viridiplantae; phylum Streptophyta; class Magnoliopsida; order Asterales; family Campanulaceae; genus Adenophora; species Adenophora triphylla. The sequence continues at coordinate 38,389 of JAFEMH010005099.1, forward strand.
TGCCCACCACTTTCCACAACAATTCACTCTTTTCTACAAACTCGGATGAAGCCCAAGAGATTTTTCTAACCTTTTTCTTGCTCTTTTTCTTTTTCTTCAATTTCTTTTTCTTGGGAGTCTCTCCCCCAAACTCCGTTGGTGCCTTATTTTTATCACAATCAAGCACCTCTTTCTCCTCCACCAAATCGCAAGCATCCTGAACATGCATCTTAACATACAAAACCTCAGAAGTATCAATAGAACAACATTCTTCCATTTTATCAATATTGGTAGATTTAAGCGGAAAGAAAGATTTTAATGGGGACACCGACCCCTTTTGGGATCGGTCTAGGGGGTGATACGGGCCATCACAAGAACAAAGATTGTCGGCCTTATTGTTCACGGCACACAAGTGGGAACCCGCACTATCCCTAGAATTCTCACCGTCATTTGACAAAGCTTCACGATTATCAACATATGAGCACTCCTCACTATCCTCACTAGGATATTTCATGGCATCAAACACAGAAATTTCAATTTTCTCACCAGCCACTGTCATAGACAGTTTGCCATTTCTCACATTAATAATGGTGTTGGTCGTCGCCATGAAAGGTCTCCCAAGTAATATGGGTGAATCACGGCAACTTCCTTCACCTTTTGGCATTTCCAGCACCACAAAATCAACAGGCACAATGATTGAATTTACCTGAACTAAAACATCCTCCACAATGCCCACAGGTCTTTTAATGGAACGATCCGCCAGTTGTAGGGCCATTGTGGTGGGTTTTAATTTGGGTAAACCCAACTCCTCGTACAAATAATATGGCAACAAATTAATGCTGGCTCCAAGATCCAACATAGCTTTTACCCTCTTTGATCCCCCACGGTAATAGAAATCGAGAAAACTTAGGGGTCTTTCAATTTGGGTGGAAGACTATGTTGTACCACTGCGCTAGCATTTTCACTCATCACTACTCTCTCATTTGTCCCATACCTATGTTTCTTGGAATTTAATTCTTTGAAAAATTTGGAATAAGCAGGAATGTTTTTAATCACATTGAGTAAAGGGATATTGATGTTCACCTTAGAAAACATGTTCATCAACTCCGACATTTGCTTATCCAATTTATGTTTTAAAAACCTTCCAGGAAACGGTACGGGAGGTACATATGGCATGGGGGGTGGAGAATCAACTTTAAAATTTTCCCCCATATCACATGTACTCTTATCACAACCAACATCATCATTATCCACATTAGCATTCTTATCTACAACAGGAGGGGAAAGAAGATGAAGGAGAAAGTACCTCACTACCTACTGTTTGCCATTTCGGAGAGTGATAATGGCATTTGCTTGATGTGGTTGGCTCGGAAAGGTCCCAGACTTAAGACCTTGTAGGGCGGTTGCTAATTGCCCACTTTGAGTCTCCAACTTTTGAAGGGCGGCTTCGTGGTTTTGGAAGCTTGTTGGCTTTCCGCCCTTAATTGACTATTTTCGGCTTGCGGTTTCTCCATGGCCACTTCCCACGGTTCCCTTTTTGCTCATCTTGTCCGGTGGAGCTTGAGGATGGAGAGGCTTATTTTGTTCTTGATTGCCCCCCATGAAAAATTTGGGTGTTGCCTCCACCCCGGGTTGTATGTGTTCGAAAAAGGATTATTGTTTTGAGGAACCGGCGCCAAATCCTTGCATTGCATGTGCACATTCGGGGTTAAACAAAGAAACCACTTTGACACACGTTAGTAGCATGAGTGTTAGGACCACAATTAGCACAAAAATCATTTACAACATAAGCAGTAGAAGGCACAGAAGAAGAAGAAGCATTTTGCAAGGCTAAATTATCAAATCTTTGGTTCAGTAATGCAAACTGCTTAGCCAACTCGTTGTTCAACCCTACCTCATGCACTCCCCTTGTTACCCCCTAGATCCCTTCTGTTGAGAATTAGCACTCAACATCTCAAATGCTTGATTCTTGGCATTGTTGGACAGTCTTACTTCCCAAACTACCTCCTGCTGCATTATCAACCATTGATTGGTATTCAGGGGATAAAGCCCCATAAAAAGTTTGATGCAACATAGAAGCAGGGAAGTTGTGGTGCGGGCATTGAATTTGTAGCATCCTAAATCTATCCCATGCCTCGTGGAAGGCTTCTCCCGGTTCCTGTGCAAATCCCATAATTTTCACCCTAAAATTTGTTAATGCATCATAAGGGTAAAATTTAGTAAGGAAAGCATCATGTAAAGCATCCCAAGTAGTGATGCTACGGGGAGGGAGTAACAACAGCCAAGTTTTGGCTTTATCTTTCAATGCATAAGGGAAGCACTTCAGTCTCAAGTGCTCCGAGGTAACACCCTCTTTTGTGGGGAACCCACTCAAGGTAGACATAAATTCTCTCAAAAACGCTAATGCATCCTCACCAGCAAGGCCATAAAAATTAGGAATCATGTTAAAATATTGGCCTTTGATTTCATAGGCTAGTCTTTGCGTCGGGCAACACTATGCACGACACCGATGTGTCGACTCTTGGCCTAGCAAACGCATTCATGACTTGGTCCGCCATTTCAAAATTAAAATTTTCTTCTCCCTCGGTGGAAGAAGTCTCTAGGTCACTTTCAAGGGGATTGCCCTCTCTTAAGTATAAATCTCGTAAATACTGACCCAACCTATTAATGTCGTCGTTCAATGGTTCCAGATTAGGATTCAAAGAACGCCGACCAAGCATGCACCGATTAAACAAACTTGTTAAAAATCACAACAAGTCCCCGGCAACGGCGCCAAAAACTTGATGGACAAAAATCCACTATGTAATAAAATCCGAGCAAGTGTACTCACTACCGGTGTAGCAATATGCACGAGCAGGGGTCGAACCACAGAGACTCGTTGGTTTTTAACAAGTTAATTCAATTAGTGAAAAGTAACCAAAAAGGGGGGGGTTGTTTGTTTGATTTAAATTAAAAACTTAATTAAATGAAATACTAAAAAGAAAAGCAATCAAGCAATCAAGCAACAAGAGACAAGGATTAAAATCAGATTAAAAGGAATTCATGGATTGGAGTTTCACAGTACCAAGGATTTATGCTATTTTTAAGAATAAAATGGTCAATTACTTCCTAGGGTTCAATCACAATAATAAGGGTTGGGACGGTTTGGTGAGCGATTTGCAACCCTTCTATTCCTGTTTATTAATCTTTCAATTACGTCGAATTAATAAACAAAGAATTCAATAAGAACAAAAGATTAAAAGAACCTAAACCTTCTTGACTCAGTTACGATGCCAATTAGATTTAATTATCAAAGTTTAGTCGATGTTAATCAACGAAGTTACTGCGTAAATCAACACTCACACAATTCACAAGAGACAATTGATTAGATTGACAACTCAAGAATTGAAAGAAAATCACTTTGATAAACAAAAAGAAATTAAATTGACCAAATAATGTTATAGCATAAAATCCTAATATTGCTTACATCCAATCCATGAAATAAAAGATTTAGCTACTCATGTTCATCTCAAAAGACAAAAGAGATGAGTAAAGAGAAAAATACATAAAACCTGATTGATGAACAATCTCTTGAATCCTCCAAGCCCTCCCAATGTTAATGGAAATTAAAGCATTCCAAACTAATATTCTGCAGAATTCTATTTAAACTAGGGAAGAAGGGGTGAGAAATTAGGAAAGGGAATGAAATCCTCCTTGAAAAAGGAAACTGATATTCTGAAATCGGGGACGTGGGCGGTCGCCCACCTGGCCATGGGCGGTCGCCCATGTATACAGCGGTTTGGCCTTCAATGTTAATCACACGTGGGCGGTCGCCCACATTGACTTGGGCGGTCGCCCATGTGTACAGCAATTTCATCTCTTGAGGGACTTCAGCATGGGCGGTCGCCCACCATTCCTTGGACGGTCGCCCACCCCAACAGCAGTTTCAAAACTTGATCATCTCTAGCTTGGGCGGTCGCCCATAAGATCCTGGGCGGTCGCCCATCACAACAGCGGTTCCACCAATTGTCTGACTTTCTCCAAAATTGCTCCAAAGTCTTTGCGAGTCCAAAATTTGCCATAATTTGTTTGTGTTTCACACCTTCCCGCATTTAGCCCTGTTCTTAACAAAACTCCAAAACATTGATTAAAACACAACAAAACCCGGGAAATCAAACTCCAAGTAAGTGAGAAAGTATAAGAAATGGGTGTGTAAAAACACATCCATCAAATGTGATTCATATGATTATTTTTAAACTACGGGTTACTGTGGCCTTCTGTTGTTTTAGAAGATGGGAGCTGGATTAGACCATTTTCATTCTAGCTTACCGGTATACAGCATCAACCAAAGCATGCTGGTTTTAAAAATGTCCTGGAAGACTTATATATTAGGTTTAGCAAATTAAACTCTGAGAGGTATACATGATTCCATTTGGCACCAACTAAACAATGGACTATAATCTTTGTGGTAATTTTCTGGTTGTTAAGGTTAACTCATAGTTAAAACAAACTCTAGGTTCTTTATGCATACACATAGTACTAAACTAAGTAAATCTAAATATCTGCATCAAACATGGAGAAGATGATCTTCTTCCGAGTCAGATTCCTCATACTTATATGAGCTAAACAAATCAACGGCTATCTTTTTCTTTTTATTTTGATATATTAAGAGAAAGAAGGCCAAAACTGGAAAATTTTGTATGGATTTTATATATCCTGCTTCCATTCTAGTCATTCGTAATATCGATTGTGTCGTTACACTTCCATAAGTTAGCATATTGACTATGTGTACAAAGTCGTTGATCACGAGTCTGCACTTTGATATAAACAAACTTTTTCCCCAGTAGATTATTTTCATATGTATGCAGTTTGTAGCCTCTAATGCTTGCAAATCTAGGAAGACTATGCGGCTAGAGCAACCATGGCTGGCAAAGAGCTCATACAGAAACAAAGACTGCAATTAAGACAACTAATGGACCTTCTCAAGCATATAGAAGGCCACGTCAACTCCAGCCAAGACACCATGTTTCAGAATCAGACCATTGATGGCCACAAGGCCTTCATTAACACATTTTTCCAGAAAGCCATCACTTATGTATCCACCATTAATCGTTCAAGTCAACATAATGGCACCTTTCTCATCACACTCAAGCTCCTTAAAGCCACATATGATAATGTTCATGCAGTCCTCAGTTCAGTTGAGGGTGGTGTGGAGAATATGATACGTGAGCTAGCTGAGGAGATGTGTACTCCAATGATGGAGTACGTCAAGGGAGTTAAAACTGAAATGACTACTGGCACATGCCCGCGTCTATTAGCCATGTTAGAGGATATGGGTGGAGCTGTGAGAAATGGAAGGCTGGAACTGGAGCAAGCTAGAGGGATGGCTAGAAAAGCAGAACAGAGGAAGCATGAGGCTTTGAGCAGATTAAAGGAATCAGAAGAAAGGGTAAGGAAAATGAAAGAGCACCTGGGATTTTACTTAAAAGCTAAATCAGAATCCACAGAACCTTATTCCAAGCACAAGGTATGCCTGCAGCCGTTTCTTTTCTTGCTGATGTGTGCTGTCAATTTCATATATTTTTTTCTGATCAAATGAAGAATTATACCGTGCCATACTAGTCCAATTTAGCATTTAGTGCTGCTCATTGATTGAATTTACTAAGCTTAAGAACATTAAGAATCCTTTCAATGCAATTAATTAGGCTAATACAACATGAGTACAATTGGTGAGTTCCTTAATTATTGGAGGAGTATATAGAATCTGAATGATTTGGTTCCAGGAAAGAATGTTATGGGAAATGTTTGTAAATCTGGTCATAAGTGTTCTAAAACTCAATAAATCTGACCATGCAAAAACACTGTCATCTCTGTTTGCTGGAGCGTCTTCTGGAAAATGACGCTTATTCCGCTAAATGAAATATTTGATATGATAAGAACTAGAAATAAAAATTGATCCTCTCTAATACTCCGTATGTTTAATTTTGCACATGCAGTTAGGTTCACAAGAAGATCAGACCAAAGATGACAAGCTACTATGGGAATTACTAAAAAAGAAAAGGAAATATCAACTATCTGACAGTCCATTCGGGCCACAAGAGCTTCTACATGTTGGAACTAACAACAAACGTGTTATGTCAACAAGGAGTAAATCATCAATCAGTCACAGACCAATGACACGCAGCTACTTGAAAGGACTAAGTCCACAAACTCCGTGCCAGTATTCTTGGCTCCCCTTGGGTTCCTCTCCTTCAGCCATGCCACAACAAGTTTTGTCTCTCGAACGCATTAGCCCCTGAACACGGTTAAATCAGTATGTCTATATTTTCATCTACGTCATAGCGTAGAATAAACTTTCTTGCTACTACAAAGAAATACTCTCAATATTTTTCTATAACTCAGATTAGATTCAGTTTTCACTTCTCCGTGAGATTTCTAGTCAGTATGAAGTGAATCATGTCGTTCACATTTGGTTAAATAGTATTGTGTGGACTTGATAAATGGAGTTCATCGATCAATATTTGGATTTTTGACCAGCACCTTTTTTTTACTCCCTCCGTCCCCATAATGATTGTCCCATTTGACTATTCAAACATTTTAACAACTTATTTTCATTTCCATGACTAACCTTAATAAAGTTTAATCATTACTCCATTACTCCCCCTCCCCCCGCGCGAGCTCATATCTGAATCTAGCATATCTGGTTTCCGATTATGATAGTATGAAGTCAAAAGTTTTGTGCCATTTCTGCAGAGCTGCAGTTTAAAAGAATCAATAATACATGAATTTATGTCTCCACCAGATATAGAGGCTTATAAACCCTTGAAAATGCTACCATCTCGATTCGTATATGTTTTAACAAAATGATCTTAGCTTGTGATAACTCTTTTGTTGTTTGGTTGAAGATAGATTTTTGTCTGTGGATTGCCATGCTGTTTAACCTGTTTTCTCATTGTTTCTATATTAAACCCTATACTTCCATAGTTTTGCAGCCATGGTCCAAAATAGATACATTGACAGCGGTACACCCACCATGAAATCTGAGGGTAAAAAGTTCAAGATTAGAGGGTGGGGAGAGATATATGGTTACTTGATCTGTTTTTTTATGAACTACTCTCTCCGTTCATATAATAATTGTCGCATTTGACTTGTCAACATTTGAATAGATTGTGCTCTACTTCTTTGTGCACTACCCTTTTGTAACATGGTAAAATTGCTCTAAGTTTTTTAATTTTTTATTTAGAAAAATGGCATTTATTTTGATACGGGATATAAAACAACAACATTTATTATTATGGGAGAAATGAGTAATTACGAATTTACGATTGCAGGGAAAGTAAATTTGAAAAGCTTATGATATATGATCTCACATTTTCAACCCCATTTGTAGAAGATAAATACATACAATTCACTCACGAGATTCTTCAAATCTAACCACTTACTAATGAAAGTTGTTATATTTATATAATCTTGAGTTAAATATATCCTCTCATGATCAAAGTTGAGTTGAATTTGTGAGATTATGTGTCTTTGAAATTCCTTGGATTTATACAGTCAAAACTTAAATAAAGATATGAACAAATTATTATCACAATAAAATTATAAAGTGAGTCTCTAAGAGTTTACTTTTGATAGGCTGTGGTTTAGTATAAGTTACTCTAGTGTGAGTGTGAGCCTTAATAGTTGTACTATTATACTAGCTCTTTTACTTTTTACTTAAAGTTGTTTAGTAATACTAATATATTTTACTCCCTCCGTCCCTGAAAGATTGTCCAATTTGTCATTTTGACTTGTCCCAAAAAGTATGTCTCATTTCTAAACTTAGGCATGAATGTTAGTGCAAATCTACTAACGTACAAGAAGGTGGAGCTCTTCCTTAATAATTGCAAAATGTACAACAGGACAATCTTTTAGGGAGGGAGGGAGTATATTAGTGTTACTCTTTCCTTGCCATTTTCTATTCCAGATTCAACATTAATGATAGCATGAGGTCATAAGTTTTGTGCCATTTCTGCAGACCTGCAGTTTTCAAGAACTGATAATATATGAACTTATGTCTCCACCAGATATATTATTATCAGTGGATTTTCTTAGATTGTGACAACTCTTTTGCTGTAATTGTTTGAAGATAGATTATTATCAGTGGATTTTCATGTTGTTTAACCTGTTTTGTCATGGTTTCTAAATTGAACCCCATGCTGCCATAGTTTTGCAACCATGGTCCAAAGATAGATATGTTGACATTGTGGTACCTGAAGTTAAAATGTTCAAGAGAGTGAGAGAGAGAGAGAGGATATTTGGTGAACTTTTTCTCAAATTAACAAATTTTGAAAAAAGTATTTCTCAAAATGTCATACTCCATTATTGTCCAAAATAACCAATTTCGAAAGATATGCTGCTGCATGGCAACTGCAATTTCTAAATTTCATTAATAAAATTCTTCAAATAAATGCGGTTGGCAACTGGGTTTTTAACTTGACTAATCCTTAAAAACGCGCTTATCAACCTCATTTTTTTACAAACTTTGTTATTATTTTGGACAATACTTTTTAAACTATGACATTTTGAAAAATACTTACCAAAATCGGGCAATCACGTTGTTTTTTTTTTTTTACAAACTTTGTTATTTGGACAATACTTTTTAAACTATGACATTTTGGAAAATACTTTTCCAAAATGTGTTATTTTGTGAAAAAAAAATCTACTTTTTGTGTCTCATAATAATTGTCGCATTTAACTTGTCAACTTTGAGTCTATATCACCTATACCAGTTATGCGTAACACATTGTATACTATTGGTGATCTAATGATTATTAGTAACTAGTGTAACACCCGTGCGTTAAATGCACGGAAAAAAAACTTTAACAAATAGTATAAATTAAATTAAAGGAGCCCCAATAAATATAAAAGTTATTTTAGAATATAATGGTAAAAATGTATAATTTTTTTTGACTATCCACTATTTATTTATTTTGATACAAACTATTCACTTTTTAAACATCTAGTTTTTCAAGTATATAATGATTAGATGGCTTTTTTTTTTTTTTTTTTTAATTAAAGTAGCATCTAGGGACAGTTTTATTTACAAAATGTCAATTTATGTAAAAAAAAACACACACACAAAATTATGTTAATTGTAAGTGATGTAAAAGGCCTTCCCAAACTATTCCACAAAGATGATAAGCATTAAGCAGAAAACTGAGAATAAGACTTACCACAACTTTTCATGAATTTGCTTTTAGCTGATTATCAACAAACCACTTTGAAAGACCTTATTTATCCAATTTAGTTGCCTATAAGCAACTTCTTTACATCAGCATAAATTATAAATTAAACAGAAAGTAAGAAAAAATTTGAAGTTAAGATTGAAATAACGAATATCTGAAATTATGACCCGTTTTGTTCATAGAGTTCCTACACACAAAATTATTTGCAGAACAAATAAAACTCTTTCCCACATAAATAAAGCAAATGTGAACGGTATGTGGAATGCGCAACAGATGACAAAAGAATAAAAATAAAAATCAATAATCTATTACAAATGCTTCATATTCTGCTGTTACAATGTATTGTATTGCATCGTTGATGTGTTAATGTACTTTACTATATCTTATATTTTGCGCTGGGTGGTAGTGGAGGAAGATTTTATACAAATAATAGGATTTTTTCTGGTAAAACTAAAGCATTGTGCATCCTGCGTATTAAATGCAACAACATTGCAGGTTATAAATAATCTTTTAAATCTGTCCAAAAAAGAAAAGAAACTGAAATCAAATATAATAAAGTATTAATTGATATAGCAGAAATCACTTGCAGACAATACCTAGGAAGCTAGGCACTGTAATAAAACCTTGTTTGTTAAGCTACAGAGAGGCGTCAATGATTACTTCATGTTCCTGGCCGAGTAACTAAGTACATAAGCATTACCCTTTATATGTACAAGAAAATGTCTTGAATATATTTCTCTTCTATATTAGAGAAGAAGTCTTCCATTAAGGCCATTCACCCATAAGGTTGAAGCATAGAGTCTCAAGGATAGACATACTAATGACATCCATTCTCGATCATCAATCCCTCAAGCACTGATGTAAGAAAATACCCTTCCTATTAATAAAAAAGTTCAATCCATCAATTAAATAGTTCCAATAACATGTACTAATTTCCAGTATTGTTAGATGGAGGCTCAATGAACATATACTAATGGAGAATATAATTGAAATGGATGATATCATTCAATCAATGAATCTAGTATTTGTAGAGACAGAATGATTGCTCAAAGTTAATTCAAAGATAAAAGAATAAATCTAAAGCATAGATAAACAGAAAAAAAGTGAATCAACCAGATTGTAACACTTATGAGCAAATAGTTTGTACCCATCGCCCAAAGAAGTAGTCCAACCACTATAGAGGTTTTCAGTGCTTCAAGTTTTCCAGATACCTAAAAATAAAAAATATTGAGTTTAAGAGGGGACTGCAATCAATACTTAGGTCCAGGAATGTAGCTGTGATGCCATATAAACTAATAACTATCAATTCATGCTTGCATGAAAATGAATGAAAATTTATCATAACTACAAGCTGTGATCTTGGGGGTGATAAGATATTATTTTCCTTATGCTTTACCATTCTTTTAAAGTACAAGTGGCTGAGCCCAAGTAATGAGGAAAATATAAGTTTAAGTAGCTTCAATTCCTGAAAGTATATGGAGATGAGTGAAGAATCAAATTCAATTATGCAACAAATCAAGCAGTAGTAACTTTCCACCTAAAATGGTTGATGCATAGTGCAATAAGCTTTTGTTTCAATCTCTGGAGCAATAAGCTTTTGGGCCACTTCTCATTTTTTATAAATCTATCTATTACAAAATTAATATCTAAGTCAATACATATGATGAACTCACTTTTTGCTTGTGACCCTGTTAGTGATTCAAAACCTTATAATAAGACCAAATCACGAGCCAAAGGACCAAAGCCTATACTTTTCTCAAGTATATTACATATTTAGCCCATTTAGCCCATCAATATAATACGCAGGCTTTAGTAACCCAAGCATAAATCCTTCATTAGTACCCAAAAAAATTGACAGCACTGATTTCCTCCTTCAAATATAAAGTTAATTTGCAGCAAAATAAAGCACAACTGAAATAGGTTCAAGTAATATCAAGTAAATAATAACAATGTTACCTTAAAAGTCATATTAGGAGCCAAAAAGTGAACCATTATATCGAGCACAAATCAAATAACATTCTCACTTTTATATTCAAAAGCTTCTTGTCAGTAAGCATACCTGTGTGATCATTTCATGCTGCTTGCCTATGCCATCAGTAAGTGGATAACAATTTACTGCAAATGCATCACAGATTTTCAAGATCTTGCTCTTTGCCCTTTCACCGGAATACAAAATTACGATTACATTTTTTTCAACCTGAAAGTAGAATCGACCAAATTCTTGCATGATGAAATAAAAGCATTAGACCACTACTGATGATGTATATTAAGAAAATGAAATGGAGAGGGAACAAACACACATGGTTTTCTCATAGGTATGCAGGTGCAAGCTGTTTGATAAAAAGATCTTTTTGTTTGGACAAAAGGAAAGAAGTCCTGACACAAAAATGCACCATCATACAAGTATATTTCCTGATTACGAATTAAGAGAAAATGATAATTATGATAAGAACATCATTGGAAATCACATAAACATAAAAGTAAAGCATACACATAAGATAAACTTCATAAACAACACCAAAACAGGAATTTTCAGAGTTACCTTCTCTTCGGACACAGGATCTTCAACAACAACTTGCCTCAGAAACACAATACACCTGGTTGCACGAAATATGATACTCTCGAAAGCTAATGATTTTTCTCTTGACAAATCCAAGCTTAACTTGTTCCCATAATAGAGGACTTTCCATGGATTCTCACCAACACAATGTCTTTCAAGTTCCTTCTGTTGAGCTGCAGCACTTCTTTGAGCAGAAGAGAAAAATTCGCCAGCCTGCAATCCAAAAGCCACCATAAGACAATCAAGCTATATAAATATCATTAGAGTAATAAACATTTAGCTGACACACACTCTTATAATGTAGCTCCGTATAATTTGTGACAAAAAGCTATTGGTTAAAGTTCAATCGAAGTTATCTAGAAAAAGTGGGACTGTCTTTATGGAACGGAGGGCGTGCATGAAATGAGTTTGAAACTAAGTAGTAAATGCATGGACCAGTGCTAATGACCTCTGGCACCAAGGAATAATTGAACTGGTGATTGATGGGTTGCACAATTAGTGCACCATCAACACCTGCTTCTTCCATGCTAAGCATACTGTAAAGGAGACTACGGAATACGGATTACTGAAAAAAGACATTTTCGATAAAACTAAGAAGAATCAACTGAAGCAACAAATATATGATGAGGAGTTGATCCTGGTATTTGTTGGTGTCACTCACTCAACTACGTTCAATGTAAGTGAGATTCTACACATTAGGGAAATATTTACGTCTTGGATTTTTCCTGGTAATGACTTCTTCGGGCCATAAGAATGTCTCTAAATTTGTTTCCTAAGGGTATTTCTGAGGCGTCTCATCACCAATTGACTTAAAATTAAACAATAAAATATGAGCCTCCATAAATTTAAACTATTGGCTGAACGCATTAAGCCTATGTATATACAGACAAAGTGGGAGCCTCCATAGAAGTAACCTTAAGTTGCAGAAGTTGCTAAAGCATGTGATGTGCTGATTCATGTCAAAGAACCAACTAACCTGTGTCGGGAGCTTACATGTACCCACACATATTCCCACACATTTGCTCTCCTCAAGGTATTTGCATCTCTCAACAAACACCTGCATAAATGCCAACATTTAAATGTTTAATCACAGTTTTGGACTATTATAATCAAAATTAATCCGACCATCTTTAGGCCGAGTTGACTTCAGCATAATAGAGGAATTAAAACTATTACCCCACTCATCAACGACGTTTCATCAGGAAGATCTACTGAGTTAACAGTGCATTTGCCCATGAGCCACTAACATGATATTGCAGTCACCCTTGCTTCGAGATGCAGAATGCACAAAATTAGCATCGAAAACACTAACTAAGCACTCAAAACAACCTTGTTTGGCCATTTCAAGGAAAGGAAACATACTAAGCAGTGCAAGAAATTCAGAGATGATCTGAATGCTTATGCTAATGTATCCGGACTACATGCTGTCCAGGTGAGAGTCTGATCATCCTTTGTTTTCTCCCCCTCACTCCTTTGCTGTCGCCGAGTTTCTTCTACATTTTGCAAAAGCCTTCTCCAGCGTTCACAAATAGACCATCTAAACAAACAATATACAACAAATCAAACCAATACTCAAAACAGAACCATAAATCAGCATCAAGAGTGGGAATATACCTGATAAACGATCCACCTCGCATTAAGGGGGAGGGGGTAATATATTTCAGAAGAAACAATAATCACGCACAAAATAAACGCGGTTGGCAACTGGGTTTTTAACTTGACTAATCCTTAAAAATGCGCTGATCAACCTCATTTTTTTACAAACTTTGTTATTATTTTGGACAATACTTTTTAAACTATGACATTTTGAAAAATACTTTCCAAAAACGTGGACAACCACGTTTTTTTTTACAAACTTTGTTATTTTGGACAATACTTTTTAAACTATGACATTTTGGAAAATATTTTTTCAAAATGTGTTATTTTGTGAAAAAAATCTACTTTTTGCGTCTCAAAATAATTGTCGCATTTAACTTGTCAACTTTTAGTCTATATCACCTATACCAGTTATGCGTAACACATTGTATACTCTTGGTGATCTAATGATTATTAGTAATTGATGATATTATCATGATGTCAGTCTTAATAACTCGTAGCCGTTGGATCACCAATAATAAATAAATGGCATCAAAGATTTGGTCTCGCCAAAACTAAAATGTTTGATTTGTTGTTTTACAATCGCAGAGAAAGTAAATTCGAAAAGCTATAATGATACTTCCTCCGTCTCGTTCGACTTATGATTTTGGTAAACTTGATAACACTTTGATCAAGTAATTTAAATAAAAAAACTAGTTTTTTCGTAATATATTAAAAAAACTAGTTTTAAAGCACTAAGTCTAACTAATAAGAGTGATGAACAATTCTGAAAACTAGTTTTTTTACTCCCTCCGTCCCAATCTAAATGTCCAAATTGACCAAAAAAAAAAAATTGACTTAGACATAAATGCAAATCTAATCATCCTATTGAAATTTTAAAAATTGTTATTGATAAATAAATTAATTATTTATCAATAACAATTTTTAAAATTTCAATAGGATGATTAGATTTGCATTTATGTCTAAGTCAAACTTTTTTTTTTTTGTTGACTTGGACATTTAGATTGGGACGGAGGTAGTATAACATTTTGAAAAAAACTAGTTTTTCACAAGATTTACTCAAATTGTTATTGTATTACGATTAATAATACCCTCAATAACAATTTTTAGATTTTTATTATAATAATTAGTTTTTATTTAAACACGAGAATATTGTTCAAATCTAACCACTTTCTAATGGAAGTTGTTATATTCATTAATACTATAATCTTGTATTAATTGTCCTACAACAATGTAACGGCTTTCCCGCATTATTATACTTCTAATAAAGCTATCCACAATACAGTATGTCCCTAAATTTTCAGTTGAAGAAATGTTGAGTTTTTTTTCACGCTATACATTGAAACCAACATTCTTTATAGTTAAAATGATATGTTTTAGTGTATACTATCTCTGTCCGTCTCAAAATGTATAACTGAAAAAATTTCAAAATTTTCGAATTTTCTGAAAAGCAAATCTGAAAAACATTTCATCGGATATTTTTTTTGAGTATAAAAAGTAAATATTGTGAGTATAAAAAATAAATTAGCTAGGAGAGAGAAAGCGGGTAAAGAGTTTTGGTTGTGAAAATAACAAATGGATCTAATTGTCCATTTTAAATAATAAAATAACTAAAAATCTTACTATATAAGACATGCCAAAAAGGAAAGTAACAATCTTATTCCGAAGGGAGTATCTTTTAATTTTGACAGAACAGATATGAACTTTAATTAATATTTTCTATAAAAAAATAATATCCTAATAAAACTTTAAAAAGAATATTATTGATACATAGTATCAATAACAATATTTAAAATTTTATAAAAATAATCAATATTGCATAAAATTTTGCAAATAGTTCATTTGACTTCATCATCAATATTAAAATGACATTATTTTTACGAATGTCATGGAGTATAACCTTGATATATAGAAAAAAATATCATGATAATGCCAAGACCAATTACAAAATGCTAACAATGAGGGTGCTCATAGATTAATTTTCATAAAGACATACTCTCTCTCTCTCTCTCTCTCTCTCTCTCTCTCTCTCTCTCTCTCTCTCTCTCTCTTTCTCTCTTTATTCCAAAAAAAAAAAAAATAGTTTCACAGTTTTACTTTTAACTTTTATGGTATATTCAATTAAATTTTAACTATATGCTATTTTAAAAAATCATTATTAATATTTCAAAAAAAATTATTAATACTTCAAAAAAAAATCATTATTAATATTATTTTTAATGTAAAACAATAACAAATTTTAAAATTGTAATATTAATAATAATATTTTCATAAAATTAAATTATAATCAAAGTTAACTTGAGTGACCATTAAAGTCAGAAAGTTAAAATGAGACTATCAAGAAAAAAAATATTCAAGTGATCTCAAACTCAGTACTACCGACTAAAACTGAAATTTTCTCTCTCAGATTTTACCCGAATTTAGGGTGGCTGCGATTCGATCACATATCATTTCAAATGAAGGCCCAGGCTCATAATCTCGTCCTTTCATTTGCATTTTGATTTATTTTTTATTTTTCTTTAATAGCATTTAAATTATTTTGAGAGTTGATTTTATAAAAAATGCAAAAAAATGTGTTTTTTCTAATAGTAAGAAAAAATTATTTTTACACTGTCACTATTCACACTGACATTTTTTATACTAATACTGACACTTTTTTATCCTACACTGGCACTCTTTTATACTGACAATTAATAATATATGCACTGACACTATTCACACTAGCATTTGTTTACATTAACACTGTAACTTTTTAATACTGACACTTTTTTACACTGTCACTTAATAATACATGCACTGACACTCTTTAAACTGGTCTCACACTCTTTAAATTGGCACTTTGTTACACTGACACTGACACTTTGTTACACTAAAACTGACACTTTTTTACACTAACACTTAATAATATATGCACTGTCACTTTTTACACTGACACTTTGTTACACTAACACTGACACTTTTTTAGACTGACAATTAATAATATAGTATGCAATAACACTCTTTATACTAGCATTTTGTTACTCTAATACTGACATTATCGAGAGAATCAAAACACATTTTTTCTAAACTTAGGAAAAAAAGGCATTTTTTTTTTTTTAGATTTTAGCTTATTTTGATATGTTTATCTTTTTTTATCCGTTAGATAGATGAACTCTCATGTGATCGACGCCCTACACCTCAATGTGGTTCAACCGCATTTAACCGGAATCCGATTTTACCCTGCGACTATGTAAGAAAATAGAGTCAAACCTTGACTTCTTTTTTTTTTTCCCAAAAGCCAATATGTACGGATCCATTTTACCATCTCTAAATTTTAAAAGCCTCATTTTTCTCGTCACCTTCTCGCTCAGGTTCTCTATAAATACGGACACACTCTTCACGCACTTCACACACACACACACTCACTGTCTCTCTCTCTCTGTCAGGGAATTTGTCAGTTTCTCTCTCTCTCACTAAATCTTCATTGGTCGACGATAACGACGACACTGATGGCGCAAGTTAGACAGCTCCCCTGCAACTCCGCCGGCGTTTGCATGCTCTGCAAATTCACGCCGACCGAAGAAGAAATGATCATCTGCATCACCTGTGTCACTCCCTGGCACGTGTCCTGCCTCGCCTCCCCGATTGAAACGCTTGCCTCCGCTCTCCAGTGGGAGTGTCCGGACTGTGTTAACGTTGGCGGAGAAATGCCGGCCGGTGAGAATTCCGGTGCCGGAGAGCTCGTGGCCGCGATTCGGGCGATCGAGGCTGATGAATCGCTGACGGAGCAGCAGAAGGCGGAGAGGAGGCAGGAGCTGTTGAGCGGACCCGTTGAGAAGGTGGAGGATGGTGGAAACGAGGTGTTGGATGTTATTGGGGAGGACCTCAAGTGCTCGTTTTGTATTCAGTTGATGGAGCAGCCTGTTACGGTATAATCACTTTACCCCGATCGATCCCAATCTTCTAAAATTATTTGTGGATTTATAAATGTTATACTTAAATGCATGATGAATCTGATGTATATATATATATATGCGGCTTAGCATTTGCTCTTCTAGATTAATTACTTGATTATATCGAGCTTAATTATAGTATTTTTTTTTTTTGGTTTTTTTTTTTTTTGGTAGAGAGATGGGGAAAATTTTATTGCAGTCTGAACAAGTAATGATGAATTACAATGTTCACTTCTATGCCTTGTTTTGCTAGCAATCTTGAAGTGATACGGATTATACTTGTTGTAATTCTTCAGATGTTTAAACTTTTAGGCATGATCTAATTTTCTTTTCTTAAATCGGGGTCTGTCTTCTCTTGATCTCCTAATTTTACATTTGCCGCTTCTGTCTTATGGTAAGGACTTAAATCATTTTTCTTGTTTGATTAGCTCAAGTTCGCTATCTTCTGTTTCTTCTTGTTTTAGGGTGATATATATCTACAACAACTGTCTGTGAAGAATATTTTTTCTTTCATCTTCATGTTAAATCTGTTGTTGTGAACTTGTGATGTTAAGTGCTGAAAGATTGAAGTAGTCCACTGCTTTGCATGCTTCCGTGCATCCCACGGAAGAGGTTACCGCTGATGATTTTTTTTTTATGATGTACCTTACTTGAATTCAGCATTCAATTCCATTCCGAGATTGTTCATACCCTTGCCTTAGTGATACGCCAACATTTTTTAAAAAAAACACAATTTTTACGTCATCAAGTAGTAGAATAAATATTAGCATGTAATTATTCATCATTCATGTATTTGTGAAAAATCGCAATTAGTTTCTCATTCACATGGGCTTTTTCATGTGAAGATTGAATCAATCTCACCGATTTATGCTTCTAATATTGATGAAAGTATATTGTAACTTTGGTGCTCTTGATGTGGATTTAGATGTTCTGCCTCTGTTAGTGATTTGAATGGTAGAGGTTGACTATTTACTGCTAGACTTTATGGATTATCATGTTTGAGGTTCTTTTTAAGATACCATAAAAATCATTTTCTTTGTGGCTACGACTTGCTTTGGTTTAGTAATGTATGTGGTTTCACACGAATAAGGTGATAGTTCAAGAATTACATTTGATTCATTTAATGATGGATATGTTCTTCTTTGTGTCAGACGTCGTGTGGTCACAATTTCTGTCTAAAGTGCTTAGAAAAGTGGATAGCACAAGGGAATCGAACTTGTGCAAAATGTCGGAAAGAGATCCCCTCAAAGACGGAAAGTTTGCCACCTACCAACTCCGCTCTTATTGCTGCCATACGGTTGGCCAAAATGTCAAAACCTGTCACTTCGGGAGACTCTCAGAGTGCGTGCCACTATATGCAAAACCAAGATCGTCCTGTGGTGGCATATACAACAGATCGCGCTAAGAGGTCTGGGATTGCGAATGCAGCAAGTGGAAGGATATTTGTAACTATCCCTGAACATTATTTTGGTCCTATACTTGCTGAGCATGATCCGGAGCGCAATCAGGGAGTTTTAGTTGGGGACACTTGGCAAAACCGTTTGGAGGTGCGGCAGTGGGGTGTTCACTTTCCTCATATTTCTGGCATAGCTGGACAAGCCGGCAAGGGGGCACAATCAGTGGTGCTTTCAGGAGGTTACGAGGATGATGAAGATCACGGGGATTGGTTCCTCTATACGGGAAGGTTCGTGCATTTTCTAAGATCCTATTAGGAGAACTATTAAAAGTTTTTTTTTTCAGTCCTAGAACATAATCCAAGTAAATGTTTCGCTTGAATGCTGTTAAAATGCTTCTTCTAGCAAGGTTTATTATCTGATATTCACATGACCAAAAAGCAAATGTGGAACCTTTCTCTTCTGAGAAATCTGAGCTACCATGGATTATTCCTCAATAAAGCTTTAGTCATTAATATATTAATTTCTCGGGTTAATTTCACCGTTCACCCCTGAGATTTGGACAAGACTCACTACCCCCGTTTTGTCAACTTTATTTATAAGAACTGACTATTTCATCCCTAAATCTCACTAATGTATATTTCAAAGACACTTTAAAGATTTTGGTGCTAAGTAGTCATTTTGCATCAATAGAGATGACAAAAGGGGGCAGTGAGACGAAACCAAAACCTCAGGGGGGCAGTGGGACTTGTTCAAACCTCAGGTGTGGGCAGTGAAATTAACCCTATATTTCTCTTTTGAGAAATCTGAGCTAACATGAAACTTTTCCTTCCTGAGAAATATGAGCTCCCATGTATTATTATTCCTCTCTAAAGTTTTCTCATGACCTAATGTTCAGTCTTCTATTTTGCTGATACACATATGCTTTAATATATCAATATTTTTTGCAGTGGTGGGAGGGATCTCAGTGGTAACAAGCGGACCAATAAGTTGCAAACATTTGATCAGACGTTCGTGAAATATAATGAATCACTTCGACTCAGCTGCAAAAAAGGCTATCCAGTTCGCGTGGTTAGGTACTTTATTTCCTTATTCGTTCTTTGGTGATGAATAATCACTATGCATGCTTACTTCAAAAAAAAAAAAAAATCAAAAAAAAAACCACTGCCCATTGATGAGGGAAATAAAAAAAAGATAGGAAATGAATTGGAATTCACGGACACAATAGAAGGAGGAAAAATTAGGAGCCAAGCTCTACTAATCTCATATCATGTTATTTTTAATACATCCAATAATCTGCCGAATAACTCCCTCTGCTAGGCTATATATAGGCATAGCATTAAAGACTTAAAATAAACAAAAACATGAACCATAGAAGATTCATTGAGTAGCTGAACTTGGACCAATACTAAGATACTGTGAAAGTGATTGTTGACTTTTCACTTCCCATCATGCACTGCATCATTCTCTCCTGGTGGGAAAGAACTCATCCACGAGTTCTCAAGCTCCTCGCCATGAAATTCTGACAAGTCTCGAACATTGAATGTTGGATGAGTATGGATATGTGGCGGCAGCTCAATCGTGTAGGCATTGTCGTTAATCTTCTTGAGGATTCTGCAAGGCCCAATCTTCTTCTCCTTGAGCTTGTTATAAGACCCAGCAGGAAAACGTTCCTTCTTCAAATAAACCCAAACAAAATCACTTTCCTTGAATATCTTCACTCGGCGATGAGTATTCGCAGCATCACTATACTTCTTATTACTTTCTTCAAGCTTCTTCTTCACATCTTCATGAATTTTCGCCATGGTAGTAGCAAAGTCCTCAGCTTTCTTACTGGATGAGAGGGGATCCGGAATCCGAGCAAGATCAAGATAATGAGTTGGGCCTTTTCCATGAACGACTTCAAAGGGACTCTTTCCTGTTGAACGATGGACCGTATAATTGTAGGAAAATTCAGCTTGTGCAAGGACCATATCCCACTGTTTGGGTCTCTTTGTCGCTAACGACCAAAGTAAGTTTTCCAAGGTTCGATTCACCACTTCAGTTTGCCCGTCGGTCTGAGGATGATAAGCGCTATTAAACTGCAAGTTAGTACCAATCAGACTCCATAAGCACCTCCAAAAATGGCTAACGAATTTTGTATCTGCATACGATACGATAGATTTTTGGGACACCATGATGCTTAACTACCTCCCTGAAATAAAGATTAGCAACATACGAAGCATCCATAGTCTTCTTGCATGGAATGAAATGAGCCATTTTGGAAAAGCGATCAACAACCACAAAGACGAAATCATTTCCCTTCTGCGTTCTTGGCAGACCAACTACAAAGTCCATACTGACATCTTCCCATGGCGCTTTTGGAGTGGGTAACGGCATGTAACTACCGGTATTTTGAGCTCCACCTTTGCAAGTCTGACATATTCGACACCGTCTCACAAAATGATTTACGTCCCGATAAATGCTAGGCCAAAAATATTTCTCTTTCACAGCCCATACCCTCTTATCCCGTCCAAAGTGCCCACCTAGACCCCCAGAATGCAACTCCTTTACAATGTATTCTCTAAGGGAACATTTTGGAATGCATAATTGAGTTCCCTTAAAAAGAAAATCATTCTGGAGAAAGAAATCACCATGCTGCCCAACTTTGCAACGTCCCCAAATGTCTCCAAAGTCATCATCACCTTCATATAATTCACGAATATGATCAAATCCCTCAAGTTTCACACTCAAAGAATTGAGAAGAGCAACCCTCCGGCTAAGGGCATCAGCGACTTGATTATATTTCCCACTTTTGTGCTTCAGCAGGAATGCGTACTCTTGCAAAAAAGCATCCCACTTCGCATGTCTCCGATTTAGGCTTCCTTGGCTATTAATGTACTTGAGAGCTTCATGGTCTGAATTTAGGATGAATTCTCGCTGAATGAGATAGGATATCCATTGGCGAAGGGCTTGAACAATTGCGTAGAACTCCACGTCATAAGTCGAATACCTCTTCTGTGCTTCATTGAGCTTCTCGCTAAAGAACGCAATTGGATGACCATTTTGACTAAGAACCCCACCAACGCCCACATGGGAGGCATCACAATCAACCTCAAACATCTTCTCAAAGTCGGGTAAAGCAAGCACCGATGCACTAGATAACATGTCTTTCACAAGTTGAAAACTCTTCTCAGCTTCCAATGTCCACCTGAAGTCAACTTTCTTCATATAGTCTGTCAAGGGGGCTGAAACAGTGCTGAAGTTCTTGATGAACCTGCGATAAAACGAAGCCAACCCATGAAAACTCCTCACTTCTTGCAAGCTCTCGGGAGTTGGCCACATTTGGATGGCTTTAACCTTTTCCTCATCCACCTTGATTTTACGTAGAAGTCGATGCAAGCCCGAGAAAAACAAGGCTACTTGTCATGAAAGAACACTTTTTAAGGTTTACATATAGCTTTTCACCCCTCAAAGCAGTCAAAACAGACCTTAAATGTTCCATATGTTCGTTTTGATCATGACTGTAAATGAGTATGTCGTCAAAGTACACAACAACAAACCTTCCAATAAAAGGACGGAGGACTTGATTCATTACCCTCATAAATGTACTTGGAGCATTGGTAAGGCCAAATGGCATGACAAGCCATTCATAGAGTCCTTCTCGCGTTTTGAAAGCCGTCTTCCATTCATCACCCGGTCTGATCCGGATTTGGTGATAGCCACTCCTTAGATCAATTTTGGAATACACCTTTGCTCCGGCAAGCATGTCAAACATATCATCAATCCTTGGGATGGGGAACCTGTATTTGATGGTGATTTTATTGATATCACGACTATCCACGCACATACGCCATGTACCATCCTTTTTTGGAGTTAACAAAGCCGGAACTGCACAAGGGCTCAAGCTTTCTTGAATATGACCTTTCTTTAACAGCCCCATAACCTGCTTCTTCAATTCTTCATGTTCTTTAGGACTCATCCGGTAATGAGCTTTGTTAGGGAGACTAGATCCTGGAATTAAATCAACTTGGTGCTGAATATCTCTTAACGGTGGAAGCCCATCAGGCAATTCTTCGGGCATAACGTCTTCAAATTCTTTCAAAAGAGGTTCCAATTCACTAGGAACATGAAAGCATCCTTCCAACTGTTTGTTAATCAACATGTATGAAGTACCACATTCCTTACTTTCTCTCACAAATTCTGACAACGTGAGAAAATTATTACTCTCCTCTTGCAAAGGCTTATGCACTTTCTCCTCCTTACTGGGCAAAAGAACAATCTGATACTTTCCCATTTTAAAACTATATGTATTTTTACGACCATTATGAAAAACATGCCTATCAAATTGTCATGGTCTTCCTAGGAGTATGTGACAAACATCCATAGGAACAACATCACACCACACTTTATCATGATAATTCTGTCCCATAGAAAATGAAACAAGGCAACATTTAGAAATTTTTACCTCATTCCCTTTCTTGAACCAAGCAATTCGGTAAGGTTTCGGATGTGGTTCGGTTGGGAGCTTAAGCTTATCCACCATCTCTTGAGACACAATGTTCTCGCAACTTCTGCCATCGATGACTACGGTACACACCTTTCCCTCAGATTTGCACCGAGTTTTAAAGATGTTGGAGCGAAGCCAATCATCATCGGACTCAACCTTAGGAGTGGTAAGAGCCCTTTGAATCACCAAACTTTCTCCTACTTCAGGCTCAATCTCTTCTCGCTGGAAGTCGTCTTCTTCATCATATATTGGTTGCCCATCATCCTCCATATTGTCCTCTTCGCCGAAAGCTACAACATTCCGCTTTGGGCACTCCCTCATGCGATGACCAACTTGACCACATTTAAAGCATCCGTTTGAACTGTTAGAGCGATTATATTGTCCCCCAAACTGTCTCGGAGGGGTTGGATTTTCAGTGCCACCGGTTTGATTTCCATCCATAACAGCGGTACTTTTCCCACGCGAACTTTCTCCCTTAGAAGGGTAAAGGCTACGAACATCTACGTACCTCTTTGCACCATGTCGCGTGAGCTTAGCCTCAACTTTCAAGGCTACTTGGTAAGCATCATTTACTCTCCATAACCTGTGCATGTCTACTTCATCACGAATAGGGTCTTTCAAACCACCAACATACCTTGCAACCAACTGTTCTTCAGTCTCTTGGACATCGTTGCGGGTCAGGAGTTTGTAGAACTCCTCTGTATAATCAACCAAAGTCTTTGCATCTTGACGGAGGTTGTTGAACTGGGAAAATGTTGTCTGAACAAAGTCCAAAGGTAAGAATTTCTCTTTCAGCCTAGACTTCATTTTCTCCCACGAAGAAATCTTGGATTTTCCTTTACGAAGCCTCATGTCCTGGACTTTATCCCACCACGCCGAAGCATATCCACGCAACCTTGTTGCTACTAGCTTCACACGTTGTTGCTCAGGGGTCTCCTTATAATCAAAAAATTTCTCAATAGCACTAAGCCAATCGAGAAACTCGTTTGGTTGTAAACGACCATGGAACTCCGGAAGGTCAATCTTGACCTTGTCAAAGTCACGATCAAATCTCCTTACCCAACCTTCATGACGACGATTGGCGAAGGGATTCACATCTGACTCGTCACTAGAGTACCCACCACGACTTGATCCACCGCGCTCACTCCGCGCCTCTTGGCGTTCAAGTCGAATGGTAAGCTCTTCAACCTGCCTTCGAAGTGCCTGAATTTCATCATCTCGCTCATCTCTCACACCACCCATTGCATTGCCGCGCCTTCCTCTACCACGTCGTGCTGCCATGAGTGCAATCACGTAATCAGCCCGAGAGCGTAGGGCAAGCTCTGATACCAAATGATGAGGGAAATAAAAAAAAGATAGGAAATGAATTGGAATTCACGGACACAATAGAAGGAGGAAAAATTAGGAGCCAAGCTCTACTAATCTCATATCATGTTATTTTTAATACATCCAATAATCTTCCGAATAACTCCCTCTGCTAGGCTATATATAGGCATATCATTAAAGACTTAAAATAAACAAAAACATGAATCATAGAAGATTCATTGAGTAGCTGAACTTGGACCAATACTAAGATACTGTGAAAGTGATTGTTGACTTTTCACTTCCCATCATGCACTGCATAACCCATGCTACACTCAACTTGTTATTATTGAGGTATGATGTTGTCTTGGCTATTCTATTCAAGTAGCTAAAACATTTGAATTCAGTAACAAAGAAAAGATGAAGAAGAAATAATTGTGTTCTTTCTTAAAGTTGCCAATATAATGTTAGGGTACCTAGATAGCTATATTTACCTTAGAGGTCAAGGAATCATCCTACCCTATCAAAGATTCCAAGTGTCATGAACGGACTCGAATTCAACTTTGGTTGTACTCTCTCTTGTGCAAGTCATTTGACCCTGTTTGAACACAGACTTATTTTTATTAAAATTCTATTCTTGTATCTGTTAAAAATGGTAAAAGACATTTCCTTTTTGTTATTTTATTCGCGGGTCACTAGTAAAATATTCTTCTTCGGCTATAAGATCCTGTATCTTATTGATGTAGTACATGTTATAAAAAAAAATACACTCTATATCTGGTAGAAATATAGTTGAACCTTTGTTTTGTTATGGAAACTTGAGTCTAAATGCACGCAAGTGGTCCACTTTCATATAGTAATATGTCTATACGTACTTGTACACCAAAATCATTTCCTCTTATGTAGCGTTTCGGATAGGTTACGATAATGGAAAATCTGTATTGTTGGATGCAACCATTTGTTTATAGATCTAGCTAGTGTGTGTATCTAAGTGTTTTCTAATACAAATTCAAGGAAAGAGAAGTGAATTTAACTGCACAAGGTTGTGTATTTGAAATGCCTACTGTTCTTTTGGCTGTTGAGAGTTTTTTTCGTGAAGGCATTAGATATTTATGCTTGCAGTTTGAGGTAATATAACTCATTTCCTCGGAGAAAGCTTCATAAATATATTTGAAAGCTTCATAAATATACTTGAAGGGTCCAGGTCTCTTAATATTTACTCTGCTTCCGTTGATGAGCAGATCCTGTAAAGATAAGCATTCTTCATATGCACCGAAGGAAGGCTTGCGATATGATGGTATATACAGGATTGAAATGTGCTGGCGAAAGATTGGGAAACAGGTAAATACATGTAACAGTAGATAAAGATGAGAGTGCCTGCTAGTACGTAGTGTGTGTGTGTGTTTATTTCCTCCAAAATTGCCTCAAAAATACTTCTTTATTTGGTTTTGATTATTAGGGCTTCAAGGTGTGTAGATACTTGTTTGTGAGGTGTGACAATGCACCAGCGCCATGGACAAGGTTTGTTGATCCTTTAGGTTTTGCTCATAAAAGCAAATATTTTTTTTGTTCCTTTTGTAATGAGAAATCAAATCTATCTATTTCTTCATTTAATATCCTCCAATTTTAAACGCAGCGATGAGCAAGGTGACGAGCCCAGATTCACGCCGGAGGTTGCTGAGCTTGAAGAGGCAATCGACATTACGGAGAGGAATGAGAGTCCATCATGGGATTATGATGTGAGTTGATTGCCTCAGATTTTAAGTAATAGTGACTTCTAACAAAATGTATAATCTGGTAAAATAGCGTTTTTATGAGTGAACTCGCTACTGCCTGTAGCGACTTCTAACAAAATGTATACTCTGGTACATACTTTTTTAAAAAGCAATTAAACGAAAAAAAATCCTTTGAATTACCAATAAGATTTTTTTCTTCCCTTTATTTCCAGGATGCGTAGTCACTAATTCCAAAATCAGTAATTTTCCTACGTCTTTATATTACTTATTTGTTCATGATTTCTGAATGTCAGAGGGAACAAGGATGTTGGAAGTGGAAAAATCCACCACCACCGAGTAAAGAGAAACGGGTAGCAACAGAAGTGTCTCCTGGTGGAAAGATGGGAAGGAGACCAACAAAGAAAGCAAAAAACATTTCCTTAAGAGAATTCCTCTCGGAAGGTTGGTCCATCTCTACATCCTTCTCTTATCTAATGTGATGATAAATAACTTCTTCTATTGCATTATTACTATTGCCTACCAGCGATGTACTTTATTTATAGATACGGAACTCAGTGGCAGAGCCACAATTTTTCTTAAATGGGATCGAAATCATTTTGACTATCGACTATTATGATGTAGTTCCTAAATTTACTTTTAAGGGTGGCATAAATATAATCTAGTGTAATTTTTTCTTAGTACAAAAAGGGACAAAATTATAATTTTCTATGATGAAAAGCAACAATTTCTTCAAAATTTGGTAGTGCGAAACTGCTACATTTTATAAAGCAAATGGGGGTAAATGCCCCCATAGCACTAAGGCTGGCTTTGCCACTACCGAAACTTGAACATTTCTCATTCTTGTGTCTCCTGTGCAGAATTCATCTGCCTTTTATGCAGAAAGGTGTTGAGTCTCCCAGTCACAACACCTTGCGGTCATAACTTCTGCAAAGACTGTCTAGAAGGAAACTTTGCTGGTCAGAGTTTCACGACGGAAAGAACAGGTGGTGGAAGGACTCTTCGCACTCTGAAGAATGTCATGGGTTGCCCCATGTGTTCACATGACATATCTGACTTCCTCCATGACCCGCAGGTTTGTGTCACACACATACTCCTATATATATATACCACTTATACATATGCACATAATTTGCCACATCTGTGGTACCCTTGTAAGCTTATCTCATCATCCATGTCAGTGGCGGCGAAGCCAGAAAATTTTCATAAAGGGGGCATAACAATTTTCGCTAACTAAAGGGGGGGGGGGGATAGCGCATTTTTTTCTTCACACATATGGGGCAAGTATCTATAAATTCCACTAAATCCCCAAAATTCTTGAGATAATTGTGGTAGTAAAATTTAATAATTTTTAATCGAATGTTGTCTATTTTTCCCCCATAAGCTTCTTACTAGCTCCGTCAGTGGTCCAGGTCAAGGGTTCAAGGTGGTAGCACGGATAAAAAATACAGTACTCCCTCCGTCCCGTCCGAAAGGGCATAAATTTCCTTTTTGAACGTCCCATTTAAAAGGGCACAACCCCAAAAAGAAAAGTTTTTATTATTTTTATACTCTTCCTGCCCCACTCATTCTCTCTCCTACTTTACTTTTACACTCACAACATTCTCTCTCCTAACTATTCCTCCCACTCATTCTCTCTCCTATTTAATTTTTCATACTCACAACATTTAACCTTTTTCTCTTTCTTATATCACTTTCCTTATTCATTTCTTAATTTCCGTGCTTGGAGGCAAAATTGCCCTTTCGAGCGGGACGGAGGGAGTATATATTAGAGTTATCATTTTCACTTTTTTATCAAACTCTTTGGCTACAGTACCAATATAAGTACATATGTACATATAAAAATGTTCTTTTTTTTTACTGGGCAAATGCAGGTGAACCGAGAGATGATGGGGGCCATCGAGAATCTGGAAAATTTAGCGGCCAGAGAAGAACAGTATGATCAACTGGAACTAACAGATGTGGAGGAAGATGAACAGCAGGATGCTGATGCAAACCCTTTGGTGGATCAGAAGCGGAAAATGGCGGAAGCTTCTGATGGCTTGCAAAATGTCGATAAGATCCAGCAGGAAATGAAGCCTCGTCGTCGAGGGAGGCCCAAGGGAGGATCGAAGGCCAAGCAGCAGCAGCAGGAGGAGGCAGAAAATGCAGCAAATAATGATTCATGAACAATTTTTTACCAATATGGTATTAGGTTCAATAGGATCCTAATTTATTTACATTGGAATGAATAATTCCCTTTTCCTTCTTGCATATTTATTTGTTACTTTTTTCCTTTTTTTTTTTTTTTTTTTAATTTCTCTCAGCTAAAACCAGATCCCTGCTCGATATTTGAATGGTAAATATAAATACAGGGAACGAAAAATACAGGAAACGAAAAATTCCAATCCTGCCACATCAATGACACGCCACACATGGCTGTGATTTTGATGACATGGCAGGCCATGTTGGTATCTACGTTAAATTTTTGATGCTGTAAGTTCAAAAAAAGTTCGTTGCATTATTTGATAACGAATTCAAAAGTACGTTACCCTTATCCGGCACTAACGAGTATGTTGCATTATTTGAAAAAAGGGAGAGTGACCTGGAAGTTCTTAAGACCATCTTTATCAATACCACTTCATTTCCATCCCTCTCCTCCACCTCGCCCTCCATCGTCATCAATTATCAAAAACACAACCCCAAACAATTTTATCTCCATTCATGACAAAAGTCGTCGCTTTCTCTCCTACTTTTTATTAATAATGATAATTTTTTCAATATTTTTGTATTTTTATAATTTTTTATATGTTGATTGCAATTTTTGTAAAAAAAAAAATTAATTTCACAAAAATATGACACGTGTCACCCGCTAATTGGTCTTAAAAAAAAAAAAAAACATTCACGCTCGTGAAGCTCGGCGTCGCCAACTTCAAAATATTAAAAGTCATTCATGACTTCTCTTTATGTCATGGATAGGGAATGGCACAATGCCACGTAGGATCATGACTCCATGAAATGGCGTGAGTGTAGATGCTCTAAAAAGTTTCATAATGTCCGAGAAGTTTCTTCAACATGTTGTATTATAGATGGAGTATTTTATTCACATATGAGTGAATATAATAATATTGCATGCGATATTATATATTACCGCATAAGAACTTCCAGTCGGGCCCGATTTAATGGGGAACTTGAGGAGAAGTGATTTGTTCAAAAAGAAACATCCTGATCAAATTTCCTTGAAAAAAAATGCGAAAGTACGTTGCATATGTAGGTCGATTGGCGATTGCCCCTCCCTAAATACTCCAAATACACAAAAAAATAAATAAAAATGGACTGAATAGAGTAGACTCCATTTCAAAATATAAACACTCCAAATACAAAAAAATGAAAAAAATAAATAGATTTATCGACAAAGAATTTTGTTTAGTAGACCCCCTACTTGGATTGGATTGGGTGCTCTAGAAACTGGCGGAGGATTAAAATGTGACAATAGTGTTTTTTATTTTTACTTATGAACTTCAAGGGGCCGACCCGACTCAGCTTCAATACTTTGGGGTACTTAGTTAACAATGAGTCATAGTAAAGGAGGTGATTTGAAGTTTATCCTTTGTTCCTGGGGATTCATGATTCATCCAGAAGTTTGGGAAGGGGGGGACTGGGAAGGAAAAACTTAAAACTAACCTCCCCCTCCCCTTAGGGCTGTTATGCGAATCGAACAGGCTCGGGCTCGATTTGGGCTCGGCTCGTAAAAGCTCGAGCTCGAGAAGGCTCGAGTCTAACTCGAGCTCGAGCTCGACCCGATTTTCAGGCTCGAATTTTTTTCGAGCCGACTCGAGCTCGCTCGTTTGTTTGGCGAGCTTTGATCGGAATCGACTCGTTTAAGCTCGGATCGGGATCGGCTCGTTAAAAGCTCGAATAAAAAATTTCGCAAACGATTCGAGCTCGAGCTCGAGCTCGAGCTCAAGACCGAGCTCGGCTCGATAAGCTCGACTCTGATTTATTTATTATACTTTCATTTGTTTAGTTTTTTTCTAACATTTTTTATATAACTTTTTGAAAAACTTCAATACAAAAAAAGTCCAAAATATTTATTTCTATTCATATAAAATAAAAAAACTATATATTTATGCATAAAAATTAAAGGATTTTACCCGTCTATGATTTCTTTATTATACTTTCATTTGTATAGTCTTTTTCTAACTTTTTTTATATAACTTTTTGAAAAACTTCAAAACTAAAAAAATCCAAAATGTTTATTTCTATTCATAAAAAATAAAAAAACTATACATTTATACATAAAAATTAAAGGATTTTACCCGTCCATGATTTTTTTATTATACTTTCATTTGTTTAGTTTTTTTCTAACTTTTTTTATATAACTTTTTGAAAAAAATTTCAATACTAAAAAAAAGTCCAAAATGTTTATTTATATTCATAAAAAATAAAAAAGTTATACATTTATTCATAAAAATTAAAGGGTTTTACCCGTCCCTGATTTCTTTTATTATACTTTCATTTGTTTAGTTTTTTTTTCTAAATTTCGTAGTGGTAGTAGTGGTAGTAGTGGTAGTAGTAGTGGTAGTGGTAGTAGTGGTGGTGGTGGTAGTGGTGGTGGTGATAGTGGTGATAGTAATAGCAGTGGTGGTAGTGGTGGTAATAGTAGTAGTGGTAGTAGTGGTGGTAGTAGTGATAGTAGTGGTGGTGGTAGTGTGGTGGTAGTGATTGTGTAGTTGTAGTGGTAGTGATGGTAGTAGTAATAGTGGTGGTAGTGGCAGTAGTAGGGTGGTAGTGGTAGTGGTAGTAGTGGTAGAGGTGGTAGTGGTAGTAGTGGTGGTAGTGGTAGTGGTGGTAGTGATAGTGGTAGTGGTGGTAGTGGAAGTAGTTGTGGTAGTAGTGATAGTAGTAGTAGTAGTAGTAGTAGTAGTAGTAGTAGTGGTGGTAGTAGTAGTGGTGGTAGTAGTAGTAGTGGTAGTGGTAGTGGTGGTAGCTGGTAGTGGTGGTAGTGATAGTGGTGGTAGTGGTAGTGGTGGTAGTGGTAGTAGTAGTAGTGGTGGCAGTGATAGGAGTGGTAGTAGTGGTGGCAGTGATGGTAGTAGTGGTGGTAGTAGTAGTGATAGTAGTAGTGGTGGTAGTAGTAGTGGTGGTAGTAGTAGTAGTGGTGGTAGTAGTAGTGGTGGTAGTAGGCTTATCTCATCATCCATGTCAGTGGCGGCGAAGCCAGAAAATTTTCATAAAGGGGGCATAACCATTTTCGCTAACTAGTGCATTTTTTTTTTTTACACATATGGGGCAAGTATCTATAAATTCCACTAAATCCCCAAAATTCTTGAGATAATTGTGGCAGTAAAATTTAATAATTTTTAATCGAATGGTGGCTATTTTCCCCCCATAAGCTTCTTACTAGCTCCGTCAGTGGTCCAGGTCAAGGGTTCAAGGTGTAACGACCCCAAATTTCTACAACAATAATAATACTTAATTGATAATAAAATAACCTCCAACGGCTACTAAAATCATAATTCAAACACTAACCACAATTTGAAATAACTTAAATGCGGATAACGGTAACAATTTCAACGGCTAGTACAATCCACTAGCTCAACAAAATGCTTAAAGTCTTACAAACTCTCAAATAACTGCAATAACTAACTAAAGAGTCTGAAGTAAAATAAACTAAAAGATCCTTGAACTCGTTATGAAGTGCTCCCGAACCGTTTCACATTCTTCCTATATGAAATCTGGAAGAAAAGAAGATGAAAGGGTGAGCGAACAATGCCCAGTAAGTTCATATACAACCCCTCTGGTTACTAAGGAGGAGTTGACCTGAAGGAATATCAAACGATACAAATTTCAAATAACAATCGAAGACATAACAGAATACAAATTCGAAATAGTTATTTACCAAATCTCAAACCAAATGTTTTTCAAAATCTCAACGGTTTCACAAACTGAGTTGACAAATATTTTGGAGTTCCAAATGATGACGAAATCAATTCAAATTGAATCGAATGATTTACTTAATTAAAACCGTCCCATATCAGTTTTAACTAACTAAACCACTCCCAGATTATAAGGAATTTCAAAGGACTGATAAGCTGAACAAAGTTGACTCGAATGATCTAGTTATCTACAACCGTCCCATACCGGCTATAGATAATCAAATCATTCACAGACATCATGATCACATAAGTGGTCCACTGACCTTATCAAACCAAAATCCCATAAAGGGAACAAAATGACTCCGCAGAGTCCTAAATAGTGTATCCGGAACTCCCCACCACTAATTTGAAGCGGTGAACTAAGTTTGTCCGAAGGCCAAATATCAAATATATCCCGCCGAAGCAGGTTGTCTAACTTAGCGATCATTTATGGAACACAAAATTATATCATATCAAAACTCATTTTTATACAAAATACGAACTTTCAAAATAACAATAAATTCCGTATTTACGAAACCAAAAGAACGATATAGCAAACGAACAACAAAAGATTAGTAAATAACGGTAAACGAGGGAGTCAAAACAAATACTGACGCGAGGTCAGCTTTTACGTATCAAAGGAACGTACATCGCCAAGAAATATGAGGAAGCCTAAAATAAGGAAACAGAGCGGAAATCAATTAACTTAAAGATGTATAATCCCTTACCTTAGCGTTGCTTAGTACTTCCAACAATGCTTCACGCACACGAATCTATAATCATTGCAAAAACGTTTCTTAGGGCACAAATAATGTCTAATTACCTAACCATAACATTCTTTAATCTTTCTTATTAACCTATAAGTTCATCTTTCTTAACATCTTCTTAGGTTAACCAATCCCCCATAGGTTTTACCAAAATACTCCTAGGGTTTCTATACTCAATCCCCAATAATACTCTCTAATTCACAATTACACACACTAATTACACCTTTTCCAGCACACACTAACACACACTAAACCTAATACACACACACACACACGGAACACCACACACACACATACACCCCTCTGTACAGCCACACACACAACTCACACACGCACTCAGCACACCCACGACACACACACACTCCCTACCCTTAACACACACACACGACACACACATACAACTCACGCACACAAAACCCTAATCTTATAAACAACCCTAGCATGGCCTAATTGGATCAATATCAACTAAATCCCAAGCCCAACACTAATCAAGAACAACAATGAAAAAGGTCTAAGGATTTATAACACCTTAATCTGACTTCTCAATCTTATTCTTCCTTTAGATTCTAGGGTTCTAATATTAAAAATCAAGACAACAAAAGGTTGTTCTTACCTTGGATTGGGTCTTGATTACACAATGATGGAGCCTTCTTCCTCTTCTCCAAGTCTCGGCTCCTCTCTCCCTCGACTGCTTCTCAGCGCTGCCCCTTTTTCTTTCTGCCGTCTACTCTCTCTCTCTCTCTCTCTACTCGGTTTCTCTCTCAATTTCTCTCCAAAGCTGCCGCCTCCTCTCTCACAACACTGCTTCTCTCTCTAATTCTCTAGGGTTTTTAGAAAAAGGCTTATAGGATTTATAAAGATGTATATAATTGGGTTTTACTAAGCCTAAGCCCAATACCAAAGCCCAACTTATCTAATCCCAATTTTAATAAACTAAACCCACTTAACGTAGTCCATTTTGAAAAAGATAAACCCAATAAATCAATTAACCTAAATGACCAATTTAGAGAATAATAATTACTAAATAAATGCAATAATATTCGGGTTATTACACAAGGTGGTAGCACGGATAAAAAATACAGTATATATTAGAGTTATCATTTTCACTTTTTTATCGAACTCTTTGGCTACAGTACCAATATAAGTACATATTCCCTCCGTCCCACTATAATCTATAAAATTTCCTTTTTGGGCGTCCCACAATAATCTATAATTTTCCTAAAATGGAAAGGAATCTTTACAATTCCCTCCACTCAT